>JAFIRS010003624.1:0-124127 GCA_018342105.1 Gonioctena quinquepunctata | reverse complement strand
ATTTTGGGTTTAATTAAAACCCACACTTTTTTTTTTAAAGGGCCACCATTTTACCAAGTCGCTTTCCCGTCACTTTGGGAACGATGTTAAAAAGAAGCGTACATTTGAAAGTAGTGTTGTTTCTAACAACGTCCCCCTTTCACTTGACCCATATAGGCTGGTAAGATTGAGCTCACAGGGTATGGAGGTGATCGTAATACAATTATCTTTTTTTTCTTTAGCCATTTTGTAAACTCATACTGTATGTAGTTTGCTTTTTTCCTCGCAATGGATATTTTTTACCATGATATTATCATGTGGGAGATTTTTCTGCTGTAACAATCAAATAAAAGCTGTTTTTTTTCATTTTGATGTTGAGCGTTTCCCCAAAGCCTGGAATGGTGCTAGCTTGTCCATGACAAAAAAGGCATTCGCAAGCAACAGCTCTATCATTTGTGAAAAGTATTTCCTCAATTACATCCTTTCATCTCCGTGGTATTGCTTGAAACCATGCTCATTCCAATGTGGGTGATGATCAACCTACGCCCTTTTCCGATCATTTGCAGGAAACCCCATGGAATTTCTTCCCACAACTGCTTGGCGGAAGTTTGTATGTTAGTGTCGACCCATGTTTTCTGCACGGTATGTCCTTCTTAAGCCATGTCTCGTCAAATTGTCCTTCATTCAGATCGATTTTCCCCTGATCGTCCAAAAATTTTCTTTCCCAACAACAATTTCGTCTTTACATCGGGGGGACTTTCTATTTGTTTTTCCCGGAAAAGCCTATCTTCAAAAAAAATTTTTCCACATTTGGTTCCCCCAGTTAAATCGTCGTTTCCCCTAATTTTGACAAAGAACTTTGTTATTGTTGGTATCTCATTTTTAAAAAAGGTAAATTTCCTTGGAAGGCGGTCTATCAAACCACCGATTGTGTATTCCTTCCAAATTTTTTTTTGGGTACTGATGACTCCACTTTCCTTCTCGTTTGAAAACCGAAAAATTTTTCTTTCCCCCTCCCGTAATTGAACTGTAGCACTATCTGGGAACGAATCTCGTGTGTTGTTGATAAACAAAGTGCACCCTTGCACATTAAGCACTATAGTTTTCTCTTAAATTCAATGTATTGAGTTTAACTTAAATTTTGCCCCGATCCATTTTCCCCACACCCTAACCCCAAAACGTATTAGGAAAAGGGGGAGTAAAAACCGGGGAGTCCCTCTCGCAAACCGGTACCCTTTGGGTTTTGGGGAATGGCGAAGGGGACCGGGATATTTTATTATCTTATACCAACATCCCCATAATTATCCCTTAAATTTTCCCGAATGGTGTTGCCCCTAAAAGTAACCAATTTTCTTTAAATGAGATATATAATAATAATTAATACTTATTTCCCCAAGAACATTAAATTTGGTTTCAATACCGGTTAATCCCCCGCTTTCCCGGAAAAAAACCCCTTTTGGTAAAAAATGGTTGGTAACGAATTACAGTTGAAGTATATCTCGAAACCCTCTGAATTTTTTTTTCGACCGGGGCTTTTATTAATTGTTTAAATATTCACTCTTATTCTATCATGGTGAGGAATGAATAAGTATTATTATCTAATTCATTTTGGAATTATAACCATATTCTCAAAACCCGGCTCTTGAAATAAATCCCGTTTCCCAGTATAAGGCAATGAGTTCTAATTTCCGTCTTCCTTTGTAGAATAACGCCTATGGTTTATTTCTTATACCTGAAGCGAAGTCTGTTTCCGAAAGGACAAGTATATGCTTGTTTCATAAAAATTAGAATGCTGCGTTTCGCGACCCTTTTCAAAGGGGGTCCCGGGGGTCTGGGAAATTTCCTCTAACATGGAAACTCCATAAGAGCCTGGTGAGGGGGTAGTTTCGATTTTCCCAGGATCGGATTTTTAAAAAAGTCCGGGTCCACGGGGAAAAATTTTGCGACCTCAAATCAGATCCTTGGGACACCTTTTTTTTACGTCTCGACCTATATTCCCCTGGTTTTTCCCCCTTTATCTCGTATTTTAGAGTAAAACCCGTGATTTCTCCTGATCGCCTTTTTCATTCTAAAGGGTGGACTCAAAATCTAGGTTTTTTTCATGCAGATTCAGGAAATTTCACATATTTTTTTCCCAAGATCTCTAATTTTTCCCGTTTGACCTGGGTGGTTTTCATGGATAATCGTTTAGATCTGGGGAATTTTCACGTAAAGGTTTTTGATTGGTCGTTTCGGTGGATTTAGGGGTTAACCTGATGGATTTCTCATGGATGATTGACTTTTTTCCCCCGATCAGGGTTTTCCTGGGTTGTGGGTTTTGATTAGTCGTTTCAGGGGAATTTATAAGTTCAACTGTTTGGGTCTCATGAATAATACTTTCTCGGTCGGGCATTTTCACGTAGGTTGTGTTCAATTGTCTTTTAAGGTGGTTTGGGGGTTAACTGGGGATTTCTCATGGATGATTGACTTAGATCTAGGGAATTTTCACGTAGGTTTTTTAGATAAAACGTTTCAGGTGGTTTTCGGTTTTAACCTGATGGATTCTCTGGATGATTGACTTTTCCCCGAATTTTTCCCTGTCTATAGTGATTTAGATAGAAGGTTCTTCGTTTGGTTGTTTGATGGATTTTATAAAATCTAAATTTGGGGTTTGATGTTTTATTAAAACCTAACCAAACCCCCTAACTTTTTGTTATATAGTTTTGCCTTTGCAAGCATTCAAAATGACGTATATTTTTTAATACAACCTTCAAACTCTCTAACATTGTTATGAGTATTAGTTTTTCTCAAACATTCAATTTTACATATTTTTAATAACACTAACCCAAAATCTGCTCTTTAAAAATTCATCATATTAAGGGTGAAGGGGTTTCTCTGGAGAAAAACGACTAAACGGCCCTTTTAAAAAAAAAGTTGGAAACGTCTAAAATGTTTAAAACGTTGAAACTTGTGGGGGGGGCATTTTTTTTATTGAACCAAAACCCCAATCAACATATACTGTAGGGGTGAGAATAAAGGCATTTTATTGAAATATAAAAAAAATATAATAATATAGTATTGGGAAATAATGGTATAATAAAATCCGAATATGAAGTTTTTGTCTTCTTACCCACCCCCAACCCCCAAAATTAATCGGTTCCATCAATTTGATTATGGATGGAGTAATTTTCCCAAGGCGTCAGGTGCGATCGGGACATAGAATCTCTTGTCGTCTTCCTCCCTCAGGCGATTTTTCTTGTTCCAGGGGAAAAACCGGTGTTTTCGTTTCGTAAAATCGTTGATGAACGTATTTTTTTTTGGTCAATTTTTCCCAAGCATTCCTCAAAGTAAATTCAAATGTGATCGAAATTATCTACAAGGGTCTTTCACTTTATGGCTTTTTTGTGGCCAAAATTTTGGGCAGGTTTTGGGTAAAATTTGCTTTCCCCTTTTTTATTATTGTCTTAAAGTTTCAATTTTGTCAAAGAATTGAAAACCTTGGGTGTTTAATTTTGACCCCAAAGGACCAATGAAATCGGTCATAAGATTGCCGTTATTTTCATTTTTTCTTATTAAGGCTTTTTTGCCAAAAGGTATTTTAAACCTATTGTTCTCAGGATAATCCTTCAATTATCAAAAAATGTAAGGGCAATCCTCAGGGAATCTTTTTGTAAACATCGGGGACCAAAATATCATATTGGCGAATCGGTACCCGATTAAAAATCCAGAAAAATTTATCTCCAAATCTGCATATAATCGTGGGGGAAAATAATAAATTTTTGGGGGGTTTAACCAGGGATACTAAGCCTCTATAGGTGAATTTTCGGTCTTATTTAACTCTATTCCCCGGGTTTTAATTAATATTGTGACCGACTTGAATTCTGGTTTGGAGATATAGGATTCCGCACCAAAAGGCCCTCCCATTTTGTTATCTTTTCCCCCAATGTACATTTTCAACGGTTTTGCCGTAAAGCAGCATTATTCATAAGCTTAAAAGATTTTTTTTCAAAATTATTTTTAGCTCTTTTCTCAATCTCGTATTAAGATCAATGTAGGGCTGAGCCAAGAAGACTGCTGGAACTGCAACACCCTATGAACTTTTAGAATAAGACCGTTAGATAAAGCCTGTTTTAGGTTAACGTAATGAATGATGTATTTTCTTAGGAAAAGAGTTGCCATAAGTTTAGAGGGTTCAGACAGGGACGATGATGGCTTCCCTTTTTTTGGATTTATATGCTCAGGGCAGAAAGGAATATCTTTATGCTGGTCATGAAGATATTGGGATAATCAGATCAACTTCGAGAATATACCACCGTATCGAGAGTCATCAGGAATGGACGTAACATCGATGTTTCTATCAATCCACTCAGAAACCTCCATAAGGGAGGTTGAGACATTGCAACCGTACTGGTTATTAATGTCAAAAGTACATCAAATACTGTCAGGTTTTGATGAATCATATGATGAGTAGATATTTATTGTTGGCTTGTGCCTTTCTTTTTGAACAAATTTGACTAAGTCCGTCCGAATCCCTTTTTCCACAAACAAAGCATGTCAACATCTGTGAGAAGTTCAAGCTCCTGTTTGTATTATACAGCATACACGCCAGGTATAACCGGTGGGTGTATATAAAGTGGGCAGGATCAACCATAGCATGGCTACTATCTCGAAATTTTTCAAAGACATCACATAACAAAGAATATCGGTTTTCATGTACAAGTCAATATTCACCCAACGTTGTAAAGTTGAATGCACTCACGTTTGAGCTCTTTCATATAGTTTTCAGTGGGCATGGTTTTTTGGTAGGGTGTTTTAAAAATGTTTGATAGAAGGGAGAGTCTTTTCATTGAATTTATCAAAGGAATCAAAGTAATCGTAAGGCATAACACCTTTTTCGTAAGCAAATCCCATTTTTCATTAGAGACCCCTGGAAATTGTGCTCTTAAATTTGGAAATTCTGGTAGATAGGATGATAATTTATCTGAGAGGGAAATTTTGAAAAAGGAAAGAATCGATAAATCTTAAATGAAAGTTTGTTCCTTCGATATGTTTAGTAAACGAAATGTAATTTTCTTTTCGTTATTGGGAACAAAAACAATTTTCCTTTGATTGCGGTGGCTATTTTTCAATAATAAAATGGCTATCTAGCCGCTGAGATTATGGGAAAACTATAGGAATCATTTTTCTATCATTTAGATTGACATTGCAAGATTCAGAGCAGCACGTAATTAGAAGAATTTATTATTCATTGTTATTTGTTGGAGAAGATGAAAATGATCTCTACTTTTATCGCCTAAGAAAACGGCTTTTACTAGATGTGACAGTGAGTTTGCCTTGTTGGAATGCAGTTTCCTGTTCCAAAGTCATATTCAAATTATAGACACAATTGTGAATAGTTTCCAGTTCTTCTTTAGCTCCAAAGTTGGAGTTGCAAACCATTCCATGGAGTTCTCCCTCTATACGAACAGTAAAAAGAAAAGGGTGTTGTCATATGAACATTTCACATAGTACAATAGTGCCGGGGTATGCAACTGATATTTTCCTCTTTCCTGTATATTATTGAGGGATACTTTCAGTTGCATATATGATAAAAGGTACTTTTTTCTTTGAATTTATAATCTTTGAATTTGAGAATGATTTTTCGCCGGTTGGCATTTTAATTTTACAGTCATTCAGTTTTATACATAATTCAGATGATTTTGCAACTTTTCCTGTGATCTGAAATAATGAAGCGTCTATCACAAATATACTTTTGATTTTTCTTTGCTAAGTTGTTTGAAAGGAGCCTGGATAGATCCTGATCCAACAATAATGATAACGAATCGGTTTTCATCATCAGAATATTGGTTTTGAATCATGAGTAGATTGACATGTTGTCTCTTTTTTTGTGATGTCAAGAAGGAGGGAAGGACGGAGAAAAGATTTACCTGATTTTTCAATGTATAAACGTTAACCGAAATACCGTTAAGTTTTTTCGAAATTTGGAATTTGATGTATTGTCATAGGGAACTGTATCCCTTTGAGCTTCAAAACTTCGGAATAATGGGGATATGATGATATTCTACTCGAGTTAAATCCTTTGACTGAACTGAAACAAGGCCGAAACAATTGACCAAGCAAAGCAGGCTGAGTCATCATTCATTACGTTAATACAGGTCTTTTCGCTTAATTTCGGTCGGAAGTTCAATATATGATGATCCAATTTGTGGTGAGAATTTATTAATGTTTACCCCAAGTTAATAATTTTTTGAAGTGCCCACCGCTTTCTTTTCCACAGAATTCTTCAAGTTCAATCATTATGGGTTTCATCACATTATCATCAAACCATAAATTCAAGTCAGTGTCATGAAATATAGGAGAATTGGCAGTGGTGAAGTATTTATACTCGGTTTAATTTTGTCAGCTTGCGGTACAAAATTGCCGCAGAATACAGAAATTTACCTTTATTGAATCAAAATTCTTTAGAACGTTATGGATTCTTCGTTTGAATAGAGATTTACAATCAGAAAGAAATGCTGTATCTTTATGGAAAGATTAGAGATAGTTCCTGTTCGTATACGAGAACCGAACGCTGATTCACAGTCATTCAATGGACCCGATTTTTAGCTGTTACATTCGAGTGTTTGAGTCCTACTCCTTTTTTCTGTTCGTATTTGATTTGATTTCGCAGGGTTTGACATTTCTTAGGGTGCCAGCAGATGTTGTTTCTCAGCCAAAGTCGTTGCCATTTTAATGGACTTATTGATCGTTCTGTATGCTCTGGTGCATTCTGTAACCCGTTGAGGGCAGTTTTCCCATTATATTTGGCGGTTATAAACCCTAATAATGAGGTGATAAATGTCAGGACATCAGCAAGTTCATCATTTTTGAACACCTGCAACAAGAATGAGGTAATTAGTCAATGTAATTTTTTACCTAAACAATATATGAATCACTAACTATCTCGTGAAAAAACGAACCTTGAATTTGCTAGAGGAGCACCGAAAAAACACGTCTGACCTCTGTGAAGACTCGATGAAGACTGACGTGAATCAGACAGAGTGAAGACTTAAGCTATGAAAACAATTTGGTTGGGAGGAAGACTGAATGACAGAAGTGTCACGTGATCAGTTGAAAATGACAGAGGCTAGAAAAACTCACCTTTAGTTCACTGGAGGAGCACCGAAAAACACGTGACCTCTCTGAAACTGAATCATGAATGACAAATCAGACAGTGCAAAGACTTAAGTTTAAAAAATTTGGTTGGAGAGACTGAATGAAAAATCTGACCTCTCTGACAACTGAATCATGAATGACTAAATCAGACAGTGCAAAGACTTAAGTTATGAAAAAGACTCACCTTTGAAGTACTGAGGAACTCTCCCAGAAGACTTGGACACAAAAAAAGTAGAGGCTGCTCTAGAGACCACGTCTTTTCTGTTCAGCGGCTGGAGCAGAAATGAATCAACAGCAAACAGTACCTATACTTAATCACTTTTTCTGAGAACGAATCGGTGGAGCGTAAGACAGAACGACAACAGCGCCACCTGGTGAGTAATTTAAAAACTAAATTCAACGATGACGTCACCGAGTTATGGCAACACCCGGCAACACCCGGCAACACCCGGTAACACCCGGCAACACCCGGCAACACCCGGCAACACCGCAACACCCGGCCCCCAGAACACCCGTAACACCCGGCAACACCCGGCAACACCCGGCAACACCCGGCAACACCCGGCAACACCCGGCAACACCCGGTAACACCTGGCAACACCCGGCAACACTCGGCAACACCCGGCAACACCCGGCAACACCCGGCAACACCCGGCAACACCCGGCAACACCCGGCAACACCCGTCAACACCCGGCAACACCCATCAACACCCAGCAACACCCGTCAGCACCCCTAAACACCCATAAACACCTAAACACCCATAAACACCCTAAACACCCTAAGCACCCTAAACACCCATAAACACCCCTAAATACCCATAAACATCCCTAAACGCCCGGCAACACCCATCAACACCCATCGACACCCATCGACACCCATCAACACCCATCAACACTCATCAACACCCATCGACACCCATCAACATCTAAAAACTTGAAAAATTTCACTCCCAACAATCCTATAAAAAAAGGCAAAATCAACTAAGAAACGTCTGAGATATATCACACTATTAAAATTTTACCAATACCAATAACAAAAAAAATCAAGTCTAATAAGTCTGAAAATATCGTACTTTAAACTCACTACGGCAACGCTGTAAATACCTCGACGCGGAGAATAATTATTAGCTATCAGCAGACTTTATACCGGTTCCGAACTTGTGTAGCGCGGGGATTCCCCAGATATTCGCTTGGTTTATTATAACTTTTAGATATATTTCATATTCCATTTGTTTCAATACCTTGGATTACCGTGATCGATTCAAATTCGTTTGAGTACATATGGGAAAAGGTAATTTCAGCGATTGTTCATGGATTTAATGAATAGTTCAAGTTCCAGAGTGTTGTGTTCATTTTCAGTGTTGATTGAATTGAATATTATTTACAAGTACCTATGTTTCGAATGAAAATGAATGGAATTCGTTTGGGAAGGGAAAATGAATGGAATTCGTTTGGGAAGGATAATTTCTGTGCATTTTCGTTGGTTGAATACATGATTAGGCATTTATGAATGGATTTTCTGCTGTAGACTATGAATTACTCGTTTTTTCCTAGAAAATATGTGTTATGGGTTGAATGCATGTTCTTATCGTCTTTTGGATATTTTATAGTTTCAGACTTCCAAGGTGTCTAAGTATGGATTTTTTCGCTGCGGAAGGTGAATTGGTAATTTTTGCGAGAAAGTGTGGTGTATTACAGGTTAGATTTTAACGTTTTCGTGGGTTTTTCAATAGATTGAATGTATGCTTGGCTATTTTCATATAGTGTGAGTCTATGCTGGGTTGAATGCATGTTTTTGAACGTTTGAGAGGTATTTTGGTTTTTCCGGGGTGGTTTTCGAGAGGACAATTATTGTTTTTTCTTTGAAAATATGAATGTATGATGAATCGGATGGAGGTTTGCTAGGTCAGTTACATGTTTTCAACGTTTCAGAAGCTTTTTCGACACATAAAAGTGTAATTTATTATATAAAGAAGATGATTTCGGAGGAGGGTGCGCCATCTGTTGGGCAATAGATGAAAGTTAGTAGTAATGCTATGCCGATACGAGCCCACTTCCATCTGCGCCAGAATCCCCTTAGCTCCACACGCTCTCCGGTTACTCCCGCCACATCGCTAGCGTCGAACCGGCAAGGCGGTTCGTTGAAGGGGTCCTCAGGTACAACGATGTAAAAAAATGGGTACTAATAAAGAAAAAAATTGAGGAAAAAACTGTTTAGAGGAAAAAAACATGGCCGCTGAAAAAAATAAGAGAAAAATTCTACCAACCATATTGGAAAATGGCGACTCCAAGAAAAACATAGCTGCCAAACCTTTTTTTTAACGAGTACTTGACTAAACATGGCCGCTGAAAAAAATAAGAGAAAAATTCTAGCCGCCTAGATGAATGAAAAATGACAGCCATATTGGAAAAATGTCAGCCATCTTCGAAAAAATGTCAGCCATATTGGAAAATGGCGACTCCAAGAAAAAAACATGGCTGCCAACTGTTAGGGAAAAATATCAGCCATATTGGAAAAATATCAGCCATATTGGAAAAATATCAGCCATATTGGAAAAAAGACTACCCTAAGAGAAAAAACAGCCAACTGTAAGGGAAAAAACGTCAGCCATCTTGGAAAAATGGCTACCCTAAGAGAAAATATGTCAGCCATCTTCGAAAAAGTCAGCCATCTTGGAAAAATGGTTACCACAATAGGTTTGAGGTGCTTTGGGAAAACCTCCGACCGACCTGCTTGCTGTTTCTGTTCCAGGATCATGTCCTCCGCAGCCTGAGTTCTGAGGTCAAGGAGCGCAGATGGAAGTAGGCTCGTATCGGCATAGCATTACTACTAACTTTCATCTATTGCCCAACAGATGGCGCACCGTCCTCCGAAATCATCTTCTTTATATAATAAATTACACTTTTATGTGTCGAAAAAGCTTCTGAAACGTTAAAAACATGTAACTGACCTAGCAAACCCTCCATCCGATTCATCATACATTCATATTTTCAAAGAAAAAACAATAATTTGTCCTCTGCAGCGAAAAATCCACTCTTGGACACCGTGGAAGTCTGAAAATCGTCATGCATGCACACACACCAATGGAAGTACCTCTCAAACGTTCAAAAACATGCATTCAACCCAGCATAGACTCACACTATATGAAAATCCAAGCATACACTCAATCATTGAAAAACCACGAAAACGTAAAATAACCTAATCACCACACTTTCTCGCAAAAATTACCAATTCACCTTCCGCAGCGAAAAAATCCATACTTAGACACCTTGGAAGTCTGAAACTATAAAATATCCAAAAGACGATAAGAACATGCATTCAACCCATAACACATATTTTCTAGGAAAAAACGAGTAATTCATAGTCTACAGCAGAAAATCGACTCTCAGTCTATATGAAATAAAGTACAAATTATTCCATCACTGAATGAAGTACACGGTAATTTTCCAACACAAAAACATCCATTCTATAACACTGGAAGTTGATATATTTCCATAAACAAATTGCTCTTAGCCACTGGAAAAACCATATTCAATTTAATAATAATGCCTGAACGCTCATGTATTCAACCAACGAAAATGCACATAAATTATCCTTCCCAAACGAATTCCATTCATTTTCATTCGAAACATAGGTACTTGTAAATAATATTCAATTCAATCAACA
Organism: Gonioctena quinquepunctata; assembly: GCA_018342105.1. Classification (NCBI taxonomy): domain Eukaryota; kingdom Metazoa; phylum Arthropoda; class Insecta; order Coleoptera; family Chrysomelidae; genus Gonioctena; species Gonioctena quinquepunctata. The sequence goes on along the minus strand of JAFIRS010003624.1, from coordinate 113,347 downwards.
CTGAAAATGAACACAACACTCTGGAACTTGAACTATTCATTAAATCCATGAACAATCGCTGAAATTACCTTTTCCCATATGTACTCAAACGAATTTGAATCGATCACGGTAATCCAAGGTATTGAAACAAATGGAATATGAAATATATCTAAAAGTTATAATAAACCAAGCGAATATCTGGGGAATCCCCGCGCTACACAAGTTCGAACCGGTATAAAGTCTGCTGATAGCTAATAATTATTCTCCGCGTCGAGGTATTCACAGCGTTGCCGTAGTGAGTTTAAAGTACGATATTTTCAGACTTATTAGACTTGATATTTTTTGTTATTGGTATTGGTAAAATTTTAATAGTGTGATATATCTCAGACGTTTCTTAGTTGATTTTGCCTTTTTTTATAGGATTGTTGGGAGTGAAATTTTTCAAGTTTTTAGATGTTGATGGGTGTCGATGGGTGTTGATGAGTGTTGATGGGTGTTGATGGGTGTCGATGGGTGTCGATGGGTGTTGATGGGTGTTGCCGGGCGTTTAGGTGTTGATGAGTGTTGATGGGTGTTGATGGGTGTCGATGGGTGTTGATGGGTGTTGATGGGTGTTGGGGGTGATGGGTGTTTAGGGTGTTGATGGGTGTTAGGGGGTGTGGGTTTATGGGTGTTTAGGGTGTTTATGGGTGTTTAGGGGTGTTTAGGGGTGTTTAGGGTGTTGGGGTGTTGGGGTGTTGGGGTGTTTGGGGTGTTGCCGGGTGTTGCCGGGTGTTGCCGGGTGTTGCCGGGTGTTGCCGGGTGTTGCCGGGTGTTGCCATAACTCGGTGACGTCATCGTTGAATTTAGTTTTTAAATTACTCACCAGGTGGCGCTGTTGTCGTTCTGTCTTACGCTCCACCGATTCGTTCTCAGAAAAAGTGATTAAGTATAGGTACTGTTTGCTGTTGATTCATTTCTGCTCCAGCCGCTGAACAGACAAGACGTGGGTCTCTAGAGCAGCTCTACTACTTTTTTGTGTCCAAGTCTTCTAGAGAGTTCCTCCAGTACTTCAAAGGTGAGTCTTTTTTTTAAACTGATAGCGTCAGTCTTCAGGTTTTTCTTAGCCTCTGTCATTTCAACTGATCACGTGACACTTTTATCATTCAGTCCTCCTTCCAACCAAATTATTTTCATAACTTAAGTCTTTGCACTGTCTGATTTAGTCATTCATGATTCAGTTGTCAGAGAGGTCAGACGTGTTTTTCGGTGCTCCTCCAGTGAACTAAAGGTGAGTTTTTCTAGCCTCTGTCATTTTCAACTGATCACGTGACACTTCTGTCATTCAGTCTCTCTCCCAACCAAATTGTTTTTAGAACTTAAGTCTTTGCACTGTCTGATTTTCGTCAGTCTTCATCGAGTCTTCATAGAGGTCAGACGTGTTTTTTCTGTGCTCCTCAAGGTGAGTTTTTCTTAGACTCAGTCATTTTCAAGACTGATCACGTGACACTTCTATCATTCAGTCTTCCTCCCAACCAAATTGTTTTCATAGCTCAAGTCTTCACTCTGTCTGATTCACGTCAGTCTTCATCGAGTCTTCACAGAGGTCAGACGTGTTTTTCGGTGCTCCTCTAGCAAATTCAAGGTTCGTTTTTTCACGAGATAGTTAGTGATTCATATATTGTTTAGGTAAAAAATTACATTGACTAATTACCTCATTCTTGTTGCAGGTGTTCAAAAAATGATGAACTTTGCTGATGTCCTGACATTTATCACCTCATTATTGGGGTTGATAACCGCCAAATATAATGGGAAAACCGCCCTCAACGGGTTACGAGAATGCACCAGAGCATACAGAAGGATCAATAAGTCCATTAAAATGGCAACGACTTTGGCTGAGAAACAACATCTGCTGGCAACCCTAAGAAATGTCAAAACCCTGCGAAATCAAATCAAATACGAACAGAAAAAAGGAGCAGGACTCAAACACTCGAATGTAACAGCTAAAAATCGGGTCCATTGGAATGACTGTGAATCAGCGTTCGGTTCTCGTATACGAACAGGAACTATCTCTAATCTTTTCCATAAAGATACAAAGCATTTCTTTTCTGATTGTAAATCTCTATTCAAACGAAGAATCCATAACGTTCTAAAGAATTTTGATTCAATAAAGGTAAATTTCGTATTCTGCGGGCAATTTGTACTCGCAAAGGCTGACAAAATTCAAACCGAGTATAAATACTTCACCACTGCCAATTCTCCTATATTTCATGACACTGACTTGGATTTATGGTTTGATGATAATGTGATGAAACCCATAATGATTGAACTTGAAGAATTCTGTGGAAAAGAAAGCGGGTGGGCACTTCAAAAAATTGTTAACTTGGGGGTAAACATTAATAAATTCTCACCACAAATTGGATCATCATATATTGAACTTCCGACCGAAATTAAGCGAAAAGAAGCCTGTATTAACGTAATGAATGATGACTCAGCCTGCTTTGCTTGGTCAATTGTTTCGGCCTTGTTTCCAGTTCAGTCAAAAGGATTTAACTCGAGTAGAACATCATCATATCCCCATTATTCCGAAGTTTTGAAGCTCAAAGGGATACAGTTCCCTATGACAATACATCAAATTCCAAATTTCGAAAACTTAACGGTATTTCGGTTAACGTTTATACATTGAAAAAATCAGGTAAATCTTTCTCCGTCCTTCCCTCCTTCTTGACATCACAAAAGAGACAAACATGTCAATCTACTCATGATTCAAAACCAATATTCTGATGATGACAAACCGATTCGTTATCATTATTGTTGGATCAAGGATCTATCCAGGCTCCTTTCCAAACAACTTAGCAAAGAAAAAATCAAAAAGTATATTTGTGATAGATGCCTTCATTATTTCAGATCACAGGAAAAGTTGCAAAATCATACTGAATTATGTATAAAACTGAATGACTGTAAAATTAAAATGCCAACCGGCGAAAATCAATTCTCAAATTCAAAGATTATAAATTCAAAGAAAAAGTACCTTTTATCATATACGCAGACATTGAAAGTATCCTCAATAATATACAGGAAAGAGGAAAATATCAGTTGCATACCCCGGCTACTATTGGCTACTATGTGAAATGTTCATATGACAACACCCTTTCTTTTTACCGTTCGTATAGAGGGGAGAACTCCATGGAATGGTTTGCAACCCAACTTTTGGAGCTAACAGAAGAACTGGAAACTATTCACAATTGTGTCTATAATTTGAATATGACTTTGGAACAGGAAACTGCATTCCAACAAGCAACTCACTGTCACATCTGTGAAAAGCCGTTTTCTCTAGGCGATAAAAAAGTTAGAGATCATTTTCATCTTTCTCCAACAAATAATAATAATAATAATAATTCTTCTAATTACCGCGGTGCTGCTCATGAATCTTGCAATGTCAATCTAAATGATAGCAAAATGATTCCTATAGTGTTCCATAATCTCAGCGGCTATGATAGCCATTTTATTATTGAAAAAATAGCCACCGCAATCAAAGGAAAAATTGATTTGCTTCCAATAACGAAAGAAAATTACATTTCGTTTACTAAACATATCGAAGGAACAAACTTTCATTTAAGATTTATCGATTCTTTCCGTTTTCTAAATTCCTCTCTAGATAAATTATCATCCTATCTACCAGAATTTCCAAATTTAAGAGCACAATTTCCAGAGGTCTCTAATGAAAAAATCGATTTGCTTACGAAAAAAGGTGTTATGCCTTACGATTATTTTGATTCCTTTGATAAATTCAATGAAAAGACTCTCCCTTCTATCAAACATTTTTATAACACCCTCACCGAAAAACCATGCCCACGAAAACTATACGAAAGAGCTCAAAACGTGTGGAGTGCATTCAACTTTACAACGTTGGGTGAATATGTAGACTTGTACATGAAAACCGATATTCTTTTGTTATGTGATGTCTTTGAAAAATTTCGAGATAGTAGCCATAGTACATACGGGTTGGATCCTGCCCACTCATATACACTACCAGGTTATACCTGGCAGTGTATGCTGTATAATACCAAACAGGAGCTTGAACTTCTCACAGATGTTGACATGCTTTTGTTTGTGGAAAAAGGATTCGGGGCGGACTTAGTCAAATTTGTTCAAAAGAAAGGCACAAGCCAACAATAAATATCTACCATCATATGATTCATCAAAACCTGACAGTTATTTGATGTACTTTGACATTAATAACCAGTACGGTTGGGCAATGTCTCAACCTCTGCCTTATGGAGGTTTCGAGTGGATTGATAGAAACATCGATGTTACCTCCATTCCTGATGACTCCGATACAGGTTATATTCTCGAAGTTGATCTGGATTATCCCCAATATCTTCATGACCAGCATAAAGATATTCCTTTCTGCCCTGAGCATATAAATCCAAAAACAGGGAAGCCATCATCGTCCCCGTCTGAACCCTCTAAACTTATGGCAACTCTTTTTCCTAAGAAAAAATACATCATTCATTACGTTAACCTAAAACAGGCTTTATCTAACGGTCTTATTCTAAAAAAGTTCATAGGGTGTTGCAGTTCCAGCAGTCTTCTTGGCTCAAGCCCTACATTGATCTTAATACGGAATTGAGAAAAAGAGCTAAAAATAATTTTGAAAAAAATCTTTTTAAGCTTATGAATAATGCTGTTTACGGCAAAACCGTTGAAAATATACGAAAACATAGCATTGTGAAACTGATAACAAAATGGGAGGGTCGTTATGGTGCGGAATCCTATATCTCCAAACCAGAATTCAAGTCGGTCACAATATTCAATGAAAATCTCACGGCAATAGAGTTAAATAAGACCGAAATTTACTTCAACAAGCCAATATATGTAGGCTTTAGTATCCTTGAAATATCAAAAACTAAAATTTATGATTTCCACTACGATTATATGCAGAAAAGATTTGGAGATAATTGTTCTGTATTATACACCGATACCGATTCGCTAATATATGATATTCAGGTTCCCGATGTTTACAAAATGATTCGTGAGGATTGCCATTACATTTTCGATACTAGCGATTATCCTGAGAACAATAGGTTTAACATACTTTTAGTAAACAAAAAAGTTCTGGGAATAATGAAAGATGAAAATAACGGCAATCTTATGACCGATTTCATTGGTCTCAGATCAAAATTATATGCAACTAAGGTTTTCACACCTTAGACAAAATTGAAAAACTTGAAGACAATTTAGATAAAGAAGGGTATGAGAAAGACGAAATTCATCAAATTCTGTCAAATTATGGAACCACAAAGAAAGCTAAGGGGGTGAAAAAAGACGTTGTAGATAATGCGATCACATTTGATGACTTTGAGGAATGCTTGGAAAATTCGACCAAAAAATACGTTCATCAACGATTGATCAGAAGCGAAAAACACCAGGTGTTTTCCATGGAACAAGAAAAAATCGCTCTGAGTGGAGAAGACGACAAGAGATTCTTATGTCCTGGATCGCACCTGACGCTACCTTGGGGACATTACTCCATCCATAATCAAGAGTTGATGGACATCGATTGATTTCGCTGAGGGTTGCGGTAGTGGAGGAGCAGAGTTCAAGGACACCTCATATTCCCGGATTTTATTATATATTATTATTTACTAATACTATATATTATTATATTTTTTTTTATATTTCAATAAAATATGTATACAAAAAAATGTTTTATTTCTTCACCTCCTACATAGTATAGTGTTTGTGAAAGTGGTTGAGGTTGGTTCAATAACAAAAATGTGTGCCCACCTACAATTTCAACGTTTTTTAAGACATTTTAGACGTTTTCAACGTTTTTCAAAGCATGATAGTCGTTTTTCGATGCTTGCAGAGAAACTCACCCTTTATATAATATGATGAATTATTATGTTAGCAGAGTTTGGTTAGGTTGGGTTATTAAAAATATACGTCACTTGAATGTTTGCAGAAGGAACTAATACTCATATAACAACAATGTTAGCAGAGTTTGGTTAGGTTGGGTTATTAAAAAATATACGTCACTTGAATGCTTGCAGAAGGAACTAACACTCATATAACAACAATGTTAGCAGAGTTTGGTTAGGTTGGGTTAATAAAAACATCAAACCCACTTAGATTTATAACATCCATCAAACAACCGTAAACGAAGAACCTTCATCTAAATTCACATCATAGACATGAAAAATTCCTAGATCTGGGGAAAAAGTCAATCATCCATGAGAAATCCATCAGGTTAACCCTGAAAATCCACCTGAAACGATTGATCTAAACATAACCTACGTGAAAAAATTCCCTAGATCTGAGGAAAAAAGTCAATCATCCATGAGAAATCCATCAGGTTAACCCTGAAAATCCACCTGAAACGACTGATCTAAACATAACCTACGTGAAAAAATTCCCTAGATCTGAGGAAAAAAGTCAATCATCCATGAGAAATCCATCAGGTTAACCCTAAAATCCACCTGAAACGACTAATCTAAACACAACCTACGTGAAAAATTCCCTAGATCTGGGGAAAATCGATTATCCATGAGAAATCCATCAGGTCAACCCTGAAAATTCAGTAGATCTAGGGAAAAACTATGTGAAATACCTGAATCTGCATGAAAAAATCCCTAGATCTGGGGAAAAAGTCCAATCTTCTATGTGGAATAAGGTAAAAAGTCATATCAAAAGGTAGAAATTCATCAGGTTGACTCTTAAAATACAGAGATATAGGAAAAATCCAGGGTAATATAGGTCTCGAGCACGTAAAAATGGGTGTTCCCCAAGGATCTGATTTGAGGTCGCAAAATGACCACGTTGGACCTTGGCACTTTTTGAAAATTTCCCCAGATCTGGGGAAAAATCGGGGAAAATCACTATATCCCTCTCTCTCTAATACACAGGCTCTTATGGGAGTTTCCATCGGGGTCAGAGGAAATTTCCCCAGATTCTGGGTACTTTTTTAGAAAAGTGAAAAAGTGTCGCCGTAGCCCTGCAGCTATATCTACTCATATTCTGATTGGTTCAAATGAACAATTAAAACATGTCAGTTTATTGTTGGAATGTTAGTTCTGACAGACGAATGAAATTCTCAGAGTAATTGATCACTATTATCAAGAATCATTGCAAATTTCAACCAAAATTCAGGTTACAAAATTCATTTGACAATTGATAAAATACAAAATGTTACTCTTCTTGAGAATGGGAAATTAATCCCTTCTAATGTACAGAATCTAGTCCCAAGTAGAAAGAAAAAAAAATTCAATTCGACAACAAAATGTATTCTCTTTCAAAAGTGTTAATTATGGGAAACCCTTTGAGTCCTTTACTTGCCGAAATTTTTATGGATTACCTGGAGAATTCGATTTATGAATATCCGTTGATGAAACAGTTCATGTATTGATATCGATATGTGGATGACATTTTGGTTTTTTTCATTTGTACCAACATTGATTAGAATTATAAATATATCAACAAAATTCATTATCGAAATAGAATCAGAATTCCGTGGAATTGACAAAACCAAAATAAACAAAAAAACATGATTTTTCAGTTTTCCACAAATCCTCCCACCACACGGATATTACTATTCATGTCAACTCTTACCATCTCTACCAACATGAAGTTGCAGCTTATAATACCATGATTCATAGATAAGCAGTTTTTCCCCTTTCAAAAGAGATTTTCAAAAAAGAACTTAACATCATAATCCATTGACCAATGGATATAAAGTTGACCTGAGAGATAGTATCCTCTTCAAAAAACTCTATTCAAATGCTATGCGCGAACTTCTTCCTACCGACAAAAACTCTAATCAAAATTATAGAACACTTACAAATTATCGATAGACTACAGAAAAAATAGCTTCATTTCTTAATAAACAAGACCTGAAGATTGCGTTTAGTACAAATAATACGTTGGGTAATTTCATCAAGAATAATAAAGACAAAATTTCGAAATATGAAAAATCGGACGTATATAGATTCAATTGTGAAACTTGGCCAAACTGATAGAACATTTGAAGATAGAATCCATGAACATCATATAAATAGAAAAATCGAATTAAACGGTTTTCTTCACATGAAGGATTCAATATAAAATTGAACCAGAAAATGGTAGATATCAGGTGAAAAACAACTACTTTCATGGCAAATACCACGCAGAACGTTGAATGATATTCACCTGAAAATCCATGCATACTTCCATATAATATCAATGGACATTGAATGCAAATGTTTTTTTCTGATAAGCTCGATTATGTTTAATTTATGTCGTGTTCACCTAACAATCCGCATACCGGTTTCAGGCTTCTTGGCCCTCATCAGTACGGAGTAGTCAACCAGCCAAAGGTCCAAAAAACTCTGGCTGAAGTGAGACACAACGTAAACAAACCATCATCGAGCTTGTAACACCTATAGGTACGCCGGAAAAGATAAATTTTAACTGGCGGTACCTAGTGACAGAAAGAAACACTCCAAAAATCTCCCACCTCGATAGGTTTCTGAATAAAAAATTCCTTCTCAGTAGGAGTGGCAAGCCCGTCTAGCATATAGTGAAAGATAAGTGCCATGTGAAGTGGAATGAATAGAAAAATCGAATTAAACGGTTTTTTCTATTCATTCCACTTCACATATAAGTTATGTAAAAAAGAAATTCAGCATATTCCAACCACCTTCTTGAAGTTTTTCATGTAGAAAATGAAAATCTTAACGACCAACTGGATTTGGATAATTCACAAGGTATGAAACTGAATCAATATAATGAAGATATATTTTGTGAGTTAGTGTCGGTACATCTGAAGAAGATGTGCTAGCAAATATGTTATGAATTTAAATAAAAATTCTGTAGAAATCTAATTGTGCGTTGTGATTTAAAATTCCTGAGGATTTTCATCAAATAACGGCTGACTCAATAATGTTTGTCGAATATTTTTTCATTCCATTGAGAGAATAGGGTTTTTGTACTTCAAACTAGCCAAATCTTGAGTGGAATCTTCTAACCTATGAAACTGAAACTCTTACAATTGATGAATCGTGAGAAACTGTCTAGGAAATTATTTATAATAGATATCAATAGTGATTACATGAATTTTCCTAACTTAATCGATTTCCATTCCATTTTCAATGGAAAAATGTTCTAATAAAAGAGTTTTCATGATTTCATGACCCTATTAAATAACTAGTCTGAAATGTTTGAAGAGCGTTGGGATAATGCAACTTCAACTATCCTCGATGCTCATTATTCATATTTATCTTTCATTTGGGGTAGAAAAATAATTACGATCAAGCGCATTCAGTCGACGATGTCTATTTTCAGAAAATGGTTCTCTGGGGTAGATACTATTCCTGAAGGTAACAATTAATATCAATTCATTCTACATGTCGTTATAGGTAGATAGATAATGGTCATTTTATCTCACTATGCCCGTCAAAATTTTGTACGTGGTGGTATTTTGAACATTCACTCTCTGAAGAAAAAATATGAGAATTGATATTGCCATAAAGTGTTTTTTTTTTCGGAAACAGATGTTCTTGGAAAAGGATGTTAGAATTATGTGATATTATTTTCCAGATGATCACCTACGTGGTCTCGTTCAAATACTGATGATTGTAACGGGCAACAAAATATTGAAGACTGCTTTAAAAATATGGGTTGGTATGCTGATTTCACAGAACATTATGTTTATGGCTTATCTGTACTTTTGGTCGGTTAAATTCGAAGAAATTATGAAAATGCTACCTATTCAGATCATGACATCCGCAGTGAGTACATCAGAATATATTCAGTAATATTCAATTATGGAAGAATTACATCAGATAGCACATATAAAGAGTGAACGATATGCCAAATATAATGGTTTCAGGTTATCAAAATATGAAGATATTCGGGCTGTGCCACAAGAGTGTAGCCTAAGAATTGTTTAATGGCATAAGAGTACTATGAATGATTACTCTCGTTTCGGATGTCCATCGTCTTGAGGAATTCGAACCTGAAGACGATTGCAGATACAACATTCGAAACTTCGTGAAAACTTTTCAGATCCATTAAGACGAAGGACGCCAGAACGAGAGTATTCAAGTTACCACATCGTCTGAATGATTACTCTCGTTTCGGACGTCCATCGTCTTAAGGAATTCGACCCTGAAGACGATTGCAGATACAAGCATTCGAAACTTCGTCCTTTCAGATCCATCAAGACGAAGAACGTACAGAACGAGAGTACTCTGAATGTTGTATGAAATGAAGCTATTCTTCACTATAAACACCTTAGAAGAAACCGGGGCACTTTCAAATAATTTGAATAATTAACTTAGGAACGACCTATTTTCATTCATGAGCATTTTCAGGGATAATCATTACTTGAAAAAAATCCTCCTAACTGGACAATGGCATTATGAAGAGCAGCTTTTGTCGTGGATCTGCAAAATATGAAAAAATAACGTAACATAGTTTTTTTGATTTGTTTGAAAATATGAACAGAATGTTCATAAAATCCGATGTGGAATCATCTGCGACTGAAAGATAAGCTTCAGTCACTATCTTCCATCGTTCAAGATAACCTCTTGTTGGGTATTTATGTTGAAAAGGAAAACATTCTCAGTCTGAATAATTATTCATTACTTTCTATAATTTTCGAAACACACGAACACCACTTTTCATAAATCGTCATATCGGAAAATTTCATTGGCGCTTTTTTAGAAAAAATCTAACCAAAAATAGTACAGACTATAATTTAATATGCAAATTTATGATCCCACAATCGCAATAACCGATTTTTCTAGCAAAAATCTGACATCACTGAATTCGGGCAGTCTCAAAATATCAATTATAAGAATTTCATCGAAATGAGGGAATCAATGGGAAAGTTATTGGGAGTAATAAATTGAAATGCTTTAAAATTATGACACTAATCCACTTTTAACACTACCTAGTGTTAAAAACAACTGAAAATTGAAACAACTACATGAAATATATGAATGATAGTAATTCTAGTAACATTATTTCTCGATAATGATCATTATATTTATTAAGGGATGGTATCTGAATGCTGAAACAAGCCTATCCATACAGCTCGTGAAAGTACGGCTAGCTGAGCACTGGTAACATCGCTGTTTCTGTAATCCTACTACAACGTCAGCTGTCATTATAAATAATTGAATGAAATCAAACCACACTTCCGTGAAAACGAATTGGAGTAGATTTGAATCACCTTACCCAGATGAAATTTCATCGCAGGAGATGTTGGGACCAGTAACTCATCTGAACTGTCCTGTGATGAATTCTTGGCTGGCTTTTATAGGGAATTTCCGTTTATACAGTGACTGATTTTAATTTCGAACAGTTTCCTGATTCGAATTTCCCGATATTTGAATTTTTCTGATGGCAGAACAATCCATCATGTTTCTTGGTCATATTATATTCGAAAATAAGAGAATCTTGTTCTCATTGTTATTATGTTATGAGGGTCTTTTCCTCCTTCACCCTGATCTTGGCGTGTTTCTGACAAATTCGGAATTGCCTCGCCACTTTCTTCCATAGTGAGAAGGCCACATCGCTCCGGGCAGTCTCAGTAAAGAAAATAAACATTCCAGGGGTCATTCAACGGGGCCAGAAGATGAGACTTTAATTGCCCTTGACTGGAATTCGAACCTGGATGCTGACTACGCAATGATATGTTCTACTCAAAGCTCTAAATTGGGGAAATGAAAATAGCCAGTTCCAAGTCAATCATAATAGTTTATTTCATACTTCAATCTATCCACTATATACTCAAAGACTACATGAGCAGGACAAACTATACTATAGAAGTGGGAGAGATGGCAAGCTCTGAAATGCGAGGTGTGTCTCAGCATGAGAGAAAGTGGCCAGTAGTAAAAAAGCTCTAACGAACGCGATGCAAAAACGGCATTAGAAATGTTTATCATCAAGGCGGCTTTTAACATACAAGTTTTACGAGCAGCTATATATATATATATATATATATTATTTATTTATATATATTATTTATATATATATATATATATATATATTTATTTATTATATATATATATATATATATATATTTATTTATTTATATATATATATATTATATATATATATACATACATCAGCGGGGTGATCAGTATGGAACCGTACGTCTAGAGGTGTCCTAATTATTTCTAGATGTCACCTGAGTTCTTCTATTCTAATATCGCTTTTTATCCCTTCTTCTATCTACATGAGGCTTTCAGTGGTCTAACCTACGCAACTTTTATTTTGGTGAGGAACTAGGTGATCCCGATCCACAAAGGTGACAATAAAGATGAACCGGCGAACTTCAGACCAATATCCCTTATCTCAACATTAGCTGAAATAATTGAAAAACTAGTAGAACGGATAATCAAGGAATTCGTAGACATCAACAATATACTGAGTGCACGTCAATATGGCTTCCAAGGAAACAAAAATACATCCGATGCCATATTTGCTCTCCTGCAGACAGTTTATAATGAAATCAACAACGCGGAAACAACTGCAGCGGTTCTATGTGACTTCTCTGAGGCATTTGACTGCGTCAACCATGATTTACTACTGCAAACACTCAGCAGATACGGTTTGAGGGACAACAGTCATGCTTGGATAGGATCATATCTCACTGCAAGGCTCTGTTCTGGGTCCCGTCCTGTTTCTCCTATACATCAATGATCTGACTAACATCCCAATTACAGAAAAACTCACCATCTTTTCCGACGATACTACATTAATATGGCATGACAAAGACAAAGACAGGCTGCATACCAGAATATGATTGAAGTAAAAGATTGGTGCGATTCTAATTTCCTGACACTTAACACCAAAAAAACCGATGTAATAGCATTCAAATGTACATTTTCAGATATCTCTTTAGGAACAAACACTATCGTAAATAGCACCATATCGAAATTTCTAGGAGTCCATCTAGATAAAAATCTAAAATTTGTCGAACACATCAGACATCTCAATAAAAAATTTGTATCTGGATGTTACGCGCTAAGAAATGTTGTGAAAGAGCTAGGTTTTCCCAACGCTAAGGCTGTGTACCACGCCTTGATAGATTCACAACTGCGGTATGGTATAGCCTTCCGGGGAGGTTGCTGTAACACACTTATGCAGTCAGTCTTTGTCTTACAGAAAAGAGCCATCAGATATCTTTGTAAGGCCAAGAGGCAAGATTCATGTAAACCCCTCTTTCTTGAGCATAAAATACTAACAGTCATTTCAATATATATAATGGAAACAGTGACCATAATCCACAAGAATAGAGCTAATTATGAAGTCACAAACACTGCATATTCAACCCGTCAAGCTAACCAACTCAGGCTTCCAATACCCAATTCAACTTTGACACATAACTCACTCATATATAATGGTATTGAGATGTACAATAAACTCCCGCTAGAAATTGAAGAACAACATCGCTAAAACTATTTAAAAAAAAACAAATAGCATATTGAGTGATGGAGCTTATTATAATCGACAAGATTACTTTAATGACACACTGTGATATACCAGTTTATTAAGTATATCAATCTTTTCATCTTTTCATATTATCTGTTTAATCTATATTATTTATGTTCTTTCATTGTATTATATTACATTTTATCAATGTTATTGTGAAAACTTAACTAGTTATAATGAGCTTATGTTATAATTTCAAAATAAGCTGTCCAAAATTTGTAAATTGACTAATTATCGATAATCTTACTGTATAACATTGTGTTTGTTAACAAGAGATAACTCTTAGCAACAATAAACATATTCTCTCTCTCTCTCTTGCTACACAACTGACAGCTTTCTCCTTCTTCGGCTGGCTACACGGGACTTTCCAGTATATAACCAACGCGAGTGTTGGGGTGGTGAGGTACTAGGTGCCTTTCTACCCAACTGATAGCTTCCTCTACCTTCAGCTGTCTACACGCGACTTTCCGGTATCTAACCTTTTTTTTTTTTTTTTTTGACAGGGAGGACGCTCATGCTCGCACAGGTACTTGTTCTACCTTTCTCTGGCAGTGTGGGACTCTAGAGTGAAACCCTAGCCTACCCACTAAACCTCCCTCCTTCAACTCATCCAACTCGGTACCGCTTTTCGCTTCTCGTCCAGTTGGTAGGTGGTCTATCTGTTGCCTTTATTTCCTTTCTCAAGCGATTTAATTCCTATCCTGTTGTCTTTCTTCCGTTTCTTTTTGTTTTAGTATAGTCCTAATAAAGAGGTGAATTGCCTTCCATTCCTTGGTGTCTGCCATCATAGTTTGAACGAGGTTATGTGCCGTAAGAATTCTGCCTATAGTCAGATGCAGGTGTTCCCTTTCTTGAACCCACCTCTCGCATTCGAATACAGTGTTCCACCGTATCCGCCATTTTGCAATACGTGCATTGGTCAGACTCCAGTTTACCTATTCTCTTCAGGTACACATTAAAGCACCCGTGTCTTGTTAGTACTTGTGAGAGGAAGTAGTCGATTTGTTTGTGCTTGCAGCCTATCCAGTTCTCCAGGTTCGGTATCAGAAATTTGGTCCACTGTGCCACATCTTCTGTGTGGTCCCAAATCTCTTGCCACTTGTTCAAGGTAGTTGTTCTCTCCTCCCTCTTGGCCTGTGAGTTGTTTCCTTCCATTCTTTTATAAAGTCTCCACCTCTCTTCAGCTAGCAAATCGATTGGTATTATCCCAGATACCACTTGTACTGCCTTAGCAGATGCAGTTCGGTAAGCGCTAATGACTCTGAGAAGCATCCTGCGTTGTACCCTCGTGAGTAGTTCTCTGTGTTTTTTGAATCTCATATATTCGTACCAAATAGGAGCGCCATATAAAAGAATGGATTGGACCACGCTGTATAGCATTTCTCTCTTCTTCGATCCCTATTATCTGTTTAATCTATATTATTTATGTTCTTTCATTGTATTATATTACATTTTATCAATGTTATTGTGAAAACTTAACTAGTTATAATGAGCTTATGTTATAATTTCAAAATAAGCTGTCCAAAATTTGTAAATTGACTAATTATCGATAATCTTACTGTATAACATTGTGTTTGTTAACAAGAGATAACTCTTAGCAACAATAAACATATTCTCTTATTCTCTCTCTCTCTCTCTTGCTACACAACTGACAGCTTTCTCCTTCTTCGGCTGGCTACACGGGACTTTCCAGTATATAACCAACGCGAGTGTTGGGGTGGTGAGGTACTAGGTGCCTTTCTACCCAACTGATAGCTTCCTCTACCTTCAGCTGGCTAAACGCGACTATCCCGTATCTAACCTC
Source organism: Gonioctena quinquepunctata (assembly GCA_018342105.1). Lineage (NCBI taxonomy): Eukaryota > Metazoa > Arthropoda > Insecta > Coleoptera > Chrysomelidae > Gonioctena > Gonioctena quinquepunctata. The sequence continues at coordinate 98,103 of JAFIRS010003624.1, read as the reverse complement.
CGCGACTGTTAGTGTGGTGGGGTACTAGTTGCCATGCTACCCAACCGACAGCTTCCTCCTTCCCTAGGCTGCCTTCACGCGAATTGTCCGTATCTAACCTAGGCGACTGTTAGTGTAGTGAGGTACTGGGTGCCTTGCTACCCAACTGACAGCTTCCTCCACACTCGGCTATTTACCCACTGAAGTAACGCAATGTCATGGATCAATCCTGGGTGGCTGTTAGTGTGGTGAGGTACTAGGTGCATTGCTACCCAACTGGCAGCTTTCTCCACCCTCGGCTATTCACCCACTCAAGTAACGCTCTGTTCCGGATCTATCCTGCGCGGCTGTTAATGTGATGAGGTACTAGGTGCCTTGCTATCCAACTGACAGCTTTCTTCACCCTCGGCTATGCTATTTACCCACTCGAGTCATGCTACTTAATAATCGAAACTATTTTTAGATACACACGCACCCGTTTTCACTGCTTATCTACAAAAGCTTATGCTTACCGGTGCTTGGCACTTGAACTCACGTGAATGTTTATTGTCTCTCGCGTGGCGTTTACTTTGCCTTCAAACGGTACTAATTTTTCAACTGTGCTTTATGTACATGCTCGGACCGATCGCGAGCGATTTGATTTTTTCTCAATACCTGGTACCTTATACCTTCCAACGTATAGTTACCAAACTTCCTTCGGCTATCCTCGGCGTCTCTCGGGTAGTCGTGGCTCGTGCTTCCACTCTGCGTGGTGAACTGCTTCTTGCTCAGATGCTACTGACTCACTTCCAATACCTCTTAGCAAATGTTCCCAAACTCCCTTCGCGTATCCACGGCGTTTCTAAGATAATCCTGGCTCGCCTGCTATTCTCGGCGTGGTGCTCTTTCTGCCGGCGGCTGAACGACTGTCTTGGTCCCAGCGCTGATTTTACCTTGTCGCCGTTTCAGGTTTGATTCGCAAGAGGTTTCGCGGGTGGGGCAAGCGACGTACCCATTTAGGCGTTTTGTTGCGCGCTCTGAACAATGTTATGCAATCGGTTCTAAGGAAATACCTATTACTATCTGGGTAGTTTTTAATCCGCGGATTTATATCGTACAAGAACGGTATTTTCATGACTGATATTGATGGAGATAGGACTTTTATTTATTTTAATTTAACACGGAGCTTGTTGGACTGTTTCTAAGTAATAAACTAGAAACCTTGTTACAGTGTCAAAGTTGAAATATACCCTTTTCAGGTTTGTATTTTTTCTGAAAATAAAAACAGTTTTTTCATATTTTCCTTAGAAATTGAGAACTGATTCGTTTTGGAACGAATACTCAATTATTAAAAATTCGAAGGGAAAAAATTTAAAAAAAACGTCAGCCAGGTGGTGAAGTTCGAAATCACGGTTCCTTTCGAAATCCATAGCATGAATTTCTTGAAGCTGGCTCCCTAGACCACTCGGCTATCTCGGTATATTGAGAGTCAAAATATTACCAAACTTCAACATAGGTGAATAAAGTTTTTATGTACCTCTTTCACTTTCTACCAGTGAAAGGGCTCCGCTTTCAAGCTAGCAAGTATGCATACGTTCCTAAATACATATCACACTATTCATACTCAAAATTCAGCTTCGCTAAAATGACGTAGGTTGGCAGGCTCTGGGATCTTGGACTATAATGTTTTGTCAGCAACTTTTGAGCAAAAAGGTATGGCCAGTAGTCTTAACTAACGATAATGTATGATGCGTCAGGGGAGTCAATGACAACACATTTCCTGAAATTTGATAAATTGATTAATTATGGAGTTGCGTTCCAGTGGAGGTACTATGGAAGAATCAGATATTGTTATTCAATTGTTTTTTACAATTACTGCAGGATACAAAGTTGTCGGTATAGCCTTGGAAAAACTATCAGCTGATAAACTCACCCTGAATTTCAAAAAAGAGGAATCTTCTTGATGAGGAATCGAAGCAAGTAGGAGCAAAGAGAAAGTCAGAAAGTTAACTATATTCATCAACTGTTTTGCAACTACAACCAGTAAAATCATGAACTCGCATGTAAAGAATTTGATATACAATCATTCAGAATGACAAAAAAGTTCGTTACAAATGTTACAATTGAGGGCTCACTGGGCACAAACGCAGCGAATGTCGATACATATCAATAATGAACATGTTTTGACAAATACTAAACCACTAAGAGAAACTGTTAGAATGAGAAGTTCTAAAAATAATGAAATATTGGTGATATTTGTTGGAGAAGAGCAAAGAGAAATACTCATTGCAGACATTTTGTTTTGTATCTGGTTTAGAATTCAATGGTTTGTCAGTTCGAAAGATGGATATGAATAATTTTGCAGTGAACTCCAAGAATGGAAAAAGTCCCAAAATACTACGGTAGCACTGCATACATAAAACAAAAACTGTTTGAGCTGGTTTTCTCGTTAGACATCGAGAATGCATGCATTCGTTCTTCAATTGAAAATGCTGGATTGTGGCATAAGCAAATGGGACACATTAGCTACAATAATCCAAGGAAACTCAAATATATGGTTCGAAGGCATATATTTTGACGATAGTGATTGACCCCGAAAAATTTATCAGTAGTGTACCGTAGGAAAACAAACTAGCGGACTAGAAAATACAACATGATCCCTCACGAAACTACCCACAGAAAGGAAAACAATTGACAACAAATGGGTATTTGAAATCCGAAGGGATAGAAATGAAAATGTCGATCGTTACAAACCACGTCTGTTCATGGAAGGTAGTTCTCAAATGAAACTTATTCCCCTGTTGAACGACTCACTACTTTGAGGATATCACTTGGAAAATTTTATGGCTCACCAGATCGCCGTTGAAAATCTGTTTCTACATAAAAAATCTCATGGAGAAAGTGTATATGAGACAACCACATGGATTTAAAAAAGATGGAAATTTGGTGTGCAAGTTAGAAAGATCGTTGTATGGACTCATGCAAGCACCACGAGCTTGGAATTCAAAGTTTGATGGTTTTATGAAGGGAATTGGAATGAAAAAATCTGCAAGTGATAGTTGTCGCTACTTTGAAATTGGAAACAACTTCGAAATGTTCCTACTATTTTTTGAGGATGACGAAGATTTTGGAGTATCCGAAGCTTTTTTGGGAATAAAAATCAATCGCTGTTAAAATGGAATGTTTGTGAGTCAACCAACCTATGATGAAAATTTATTGAAAGATTTCAAATGGATGAGTACAAACAAACAAAAACGCCAATGGTTGTAAACCCAATAGAACAACTGAAAGCAAAATCTGGAGATTCTTCCGAATGTATCATTTGGAAGAAACCATATAGGGGACTTTTGAGATCAATGTTTCTTATGCTGATAATTGGACCGGACTCAAATTAATTCTAAGGTATTCAAAAGGCACTATTGCTCATGGACTATTTTACCCAATGAAAAATATCAGTTTTTCTACTGGTTTTGTTGATTCTGATTGGACTGGAAGTGAAGATGAGAAACCGACGAGTGGATATCTGCTTCAAGTATATGGTTCAACAGTATGTTGGATGACAAAGAACCATAGTACCGTTGCCTTATCATTAACTGAAGCTTGAGCAACTGTAGCTTCAGTGAATGCTGCAACTGAATTCATTTGGAATTTATTTGAACGAACCGTTCATCTTATTTCGAATAACCACTAGTGCATTCATCTACTACGGAAATGGAAACATCGCCGTTTAAAACATATCGACGTAAAGTACAATTTTTTATGAGATCTTTACAACAAACATGATATCCTGACGAAACCACTTCATTCAATATAATGTGTTTGGAGTTTTGGTGCTCTTGAACCTGCTGAATTGACGGGAAGTGATGAAAGAACATTCACAGTGTCTCTTGATGCTATATATTTAGAAATGAAAGAATGTTGTTGTTATTGTGTAAGAGTCAAAATATACATTCTTGAATTTGTGGCGTCAGCTCTTCGTCCGGCGGCATTGGTTCGTGGTTCAAATAATGAAATAAAAATTTTGATAGTCAAAAGTCAAATCATAATAATAAAGGACTTTGAGCACCACCTAATTTTTGGTGGAATAGAATTCAGAAACCTTAAAATTATTTTAGTACAGATAATAAAACCCTAATGATTTTTTATTAGATATAAATTTTGGTGATATTTACAGTGGATTGATATATGTACAGGATTTTCGTCCAAACAAGAATTGAATGAAACATTTTTGTCTAAGACAATATAATTCGATCATCACTCGTGGTGATGATTTAATGGTGTGTTTTCTAGCAGGAAAAATGTGTGACGGTGTAAACGAACAGACGAACATTCGACAGCGGTAACCAAATCAGCTGCTGTGCTGCAAGATTGGAGAAGGTAAGATGACTCCACGTGGGTACTACCCTGGCGGGAACTTTCTCTGGAACTTTTCCTAAAACTTGTACTGGAACCTTCCTGGAACTTTTCTGGAACCGTAGACCTAGGACCATAGAACCCTCCCATATGCAGATGATTTCCCAAACTAATCTGGTAGAACTACAACTTTCTCGAATCTCTGATTTGCAGTTAACAGTCAGCCTCTAAACTCGACGATGTAAAAATAGTTTTTTCAGGAACGACAGATCTCCTGGACGACTAGTCGTCAAAGAGCCACGAACAATTCTTCTCCACACTCAAGATGGCTACTCCAGAAATAGTCTCCTCGGAAAACAAAATCACTGCTCCCAACGGTTATGAACTGAAAGCATTCTCTTTCATCTTGAACAGACCAAAGCAGGACAGAAATAAAGGACCAAACCACACCGCGCCAACCCCTGATTCAAACTAGAACACACACAACACACACAACACACCAGGCTACAAAATTCTTGAAACGTCATCGTTCGTATGTCCCTTGTTCTGCGTCACCTTGCACAACAGCTGATTAGTAGACCCAATGTCTGAACGTCGTCTCACATGAACTAAAATAGATAGATATACACAACATCACAAACAGATGATCTAAAAATTATGAAGTAATTAATATTCTAACTTTGGTACAAATAATGAACAAATGCATATTAATAGTATACGAATAGAATAGGATAATAACAGGTAGGTAAACATTACATTATTTTTCAGTTAGGATATGATGATTATAGAGTGAGTCAATAAACTAGGTCATTTTTCATTTATTTTCCGGCCTGACCTAGATGGAATTGTTAAGTTCAGGATTATGAAACACTCTGGTACAACTGTGCACCTTTCATAAAAAAAGTGTTTGATGGGGAACATTCACTGCTGAACTAACATGTGATAATATACCAGAACCATACAGTGTTCGACAACTAACAATGATCATCATTTCAGGTTACGATGGACCTTTTCAGCGCGTTATTAGATACCCAATAATATAATATAGAACTGGAATATATCAAATATATAAATAACACGTCATGTGAAATATCATTTCCTTTTTGTTTAATACTCAAACTATGAGTGGATGAGGTTTAAAACCAACCAGCACTTTATTGACTCTGCAAGTAAAGTAAATATATTAATATCACCAACCGCAAATATAGGGGCATGCTCCTTTCATTTTACTAATTGAAAAAAACAATGCTATAAGTTTGTACTTATCTGAAGAGAAAACGTTAAATCTGCAATGAAATTAGTTGAATCACATCAGAAAAGGAATATCAGAACAATATTTTCCCATAAAGAGACCCTAATTATCTAATTCCAGCTAAGAACTTTGATTGTTGACAGTTGTTGACAGATGCTCCTGCAATATTTCTTCTTTGAAACTCAATGTTCAGGTACCAGGATCGGTAGGGTTGATAAAATATGATCAGCAGAGTATAGTCTTGCATTTGAGATATTCTGCAAATATGGAACATCATTTTTCCAATATAACACTGTATAACACTGAGCACTTCAGAATCACCTTCCACTGTTCCACATTAATAATCACAGTTCAATGTAACTGAAGTGGATTATTTCTGACTACAAAATATAGTCAGCAGTAATATATTTTTCGGAGTGATATGCAGGGCCGGATTAAAAGTTAAACAATGTTTTTCTTTCAAGATTTTGAATATTTTTTTTACGGAAAAAAACTAATTATTTTAACAAACGCACATGGATGTGTAATAAAATACAAGAATTAATCGAATTAAATTATATCGTTAACAAATGGATTTTCCGAGCTTTTTCCAGAAAAAAATCATGATGATTTCGGTGAAATCCAGCTTTTGGAGTAAATCACTCTCAATGCTAAGAAGCGATAACTTTTATAGGCGGCTTTGTCCATCATAGTTCGCAGCCTATTCATTTATTTTTGGAAAATAAGCGCTCTCGACACCATCAAAACCAAGTACATTTCACTGTTTGGTAATGTAGCTCTGAAATTTGGATTTTTGAGAATTTGATAGAAGAATGATTTTTTTGATATCATTTTTTGTAGAAATCTATCAACGATACAAATTGGACCAACTCATTACAAGGTTCTATATCGTCTATGTAAACTTTCATTGATTCTTCTGCTGCAGCATACAAACTTGCAGCGTGTTCATGAAGTGGAATATTATTTTATTTTGCTTATGATTATTGCATTTCGTTGTGTACCTAGATCGCTCGTGTCGTTCGAAGAATACATTGACAGAGAATATTTCATTCAATAAAAAAAAAAGAATTATTCTTGTTTCTAATCAGCTAATTTTGAAACGATATAATATTTTTCTATTATGGATGAATTCATTTCTTCAGTGAATGATAGTGTGATGATTTACTTTGTGATTGTTTCCCGCATATTCACATGATTCATCGAATCGAAGATTGATATTAACCATTAATTTTGACAAGAATACGAAACACGCTTTGGAATGTTCAAAACGAAACATGAGTGGAAGAAATGGGAGAACTGCTCTTCCATTGTCAGATTTTTTTCTATATAATTTTGCATATCATTCGGCATAGGAAATTTTACTCAAAAATTTCTATTGTGGGGGCCCTCTCTTGTGAAGGCTCCGGGGCTGCAGCCCCGGTTGCCTTCCTCCAAATCCGGCCTTGGTAATATGCAGAAGTAAATGCAGTCGCCATCGAGTCGCCTTCGGGGTGTCCACTCTGGACACCCAAATAACTTCTTGGCACATTTCCCCTGTTCCATGATGATCTTAGTTGATGTAAGTACTTTTTTGTATATTGTATATATCTTATATTATTTGAATAATTCTTTCCTTTTATTTCACCTCAATGGTTTTTTTAAAGAGGTTTACTTGAGAGTTCCCTTTTTTGCAAGGTCTGCTCAGCCCTGAAAAAGGTTAACCGACAATATTGGTTCAGTAGAACACATTCTCAATGAAATTTTGGAGTAAGCCTTTTGAGAACCTGCTGAATTCATTGATGTAGTCAGATTTGCATACCGATTCGATTGCTCTATGGAATCAGCTTTGATTTCTTTCATCTCCAGAATGTTGGTTGTCTTAGAAAACAGTAACATTCAATTCGAAGTTTGTTCCAAATTCATATGAATTATGAACTCGCAGAAATGAAAAAAAGTGTTATTTATCACAGATTGATGTTGATTGGGTACTTCTAATAATAATAATAATATCGTTTATTATGCATAAAGTACATTTCATACATAAAAGGAAAAGGGTTAGCCAAAGGCTATCTTCCACCCCTACTAAAAATTAAATAGTGTGTGTAAGAAAATAATGATAAAATTTAAAAGAAAAATACTTATTCACTACCAAAACAATGTTAGAGATGGAAATGAACAAAACAAAATTTATACAATCATAAATGTGCTAATAGCTATTAATATCCTTGACATTCCATTGGTCAACTTAACGAATACATTGCAATATTATACATTGAGTCTCATATTAGCACTGAGCAGTGACAGCTGTGATTTTATTTTTTTCTTGAATTGATGAATATTATGATGTAAAATGGGTAAAATTTCATTCAGATAACTAGGGGCAATATTTGAAAAACATCCTTCATATTTGAAAGTACGGTGCCTAGGTATGTTGTACGCCATTAATTCACTTGCATTTTGCTCTCATCATTATGATTTGTTGTATTGTGGGGCAATAATGCGGAACTGTCCAATTGCTCGGGTTCTATGATAGTTAGAAAGATTATTTGAAATTGAAAGTAAAGTAGACGACAGGGTCCATAATTATTACCAAATATACCCGAGGGAAATCTGTATATGTATATTAGCTAATTTTTTCAAGCAGTTGAGTAACGTCCATCCAACCCTCCAATATTATTGACTATCTCTCAACCACTTGAAAGTAATATTTGAAATATGGATTTGAAATTCAAGAGTAAATAATAATGATACAACCATTTGATAGACACACATGTGATATTCATGATCCATTTTCGTATACTGAAATTATACAGGGAGGCTTAAACTTATTTTTTCATTTGGAACACCCCGTATATTTTTCGACCATGTGATGTAGGATTATAACGCGAATATTTTTGGTATGTACACCCTCAGGCTATTTCTAGACGTTTCCGAATTATTGAATTTTGAAAATGTTTAGTTGCTCCTTTCCACCGACACACATTCCTAGGTGCCATAACAACCCATTAAATCAATTAATCAAGTGATTCTCAACTTCCTCCATGTAAAATTGATTGATTCGAAATTGAAAGCAAACAAAAACAATCCATATGCGAAATACTCGCAATAAACGAAAAATCAAAAAACAAAATCATGAAAAAACAAAATAAACAAACTATATTAAGTGCTGCATATGTCGCCCATGTGGTTAATACACATCTCTATGCACCTTCGAAATGAGTTTTCTGCTGCTCCTAGAATTGCCGGTGTTATGATGCCGAAAGCATTTACTATCATTACCTTCATATTTTCAATTGTTCTTGGTTTATCTCTATACAGAGTTTCTTCCACGTATCCCCGTGGTTTTTTTCTTCAATGAGATCCGGGCCATAGAGGGTCTGTTTCTCCCAATCCATCGAAGTGCGTGAGTATTTTTTAAGTGTTCCCTTACTGAATTCAAATAATGGGGTGGAGCACCATCTTATTGAAACCACATTCTATTTCTTTCAGGAAGATTCATTATCAATAGTGGCAGATAGTTTCTCAAAAAATGCAGATAAACAGCTTCTGTCAAGAAACCATCGAGAAAGTGCCGCCCTATTACATGTTCCCCAATGATTCCGCCCAAACATTTATTGGCCATCTGGGCTGGTTATCAACTTGCCTGAGAAATGGGGATTTTACGATGGATAATAATGAAAATTATGCCCATTAAGGAATCCATGTTCATGAAATATTGCCTCATCAGTAAACAAAACATTTTTCAGAAGAGCAGCACCCTCTTGCATCTTACCACTCGCTCAATTACAGAACTGAAGACGCTTTTAAAAGTCGTTATCATTTAGTTCCTGATGCCCTAGAATATGAAATGGGTGGATCTAATATTTTTTTCAATGTTCGACCAACGGAACGTCTACTTATACCAACTGGATCACTCACTTCTCGCTGACTGATGTGGGGATTCTCAATACTTGCCAGCACTTGAGATAACTCAGTATATTCGTTGCAAATATTTTTTCTTCGTTCCGTTTTCCCATATTGCACATTGCCAGTTTCTACAAATCATGCAGGTTCCGAAAGCTCTGAATTTCCGGGGATCTCCTTTCAGAACAACGCTGATGATAAATTCTAGTGGCAAGCAAATAATTTATTCAAGGCTCTCCTAAAACAAAAGTAATATCCACAAGTTCTTCTTTATTGAAATTCATTTCAGATGACTATGAACACTTCAAAATTGACCTGAATGATAACTGACAAATGTACATCATAGTCAACTGAAATAATATATATGAAACACACTCTTTCAGTGAAAAATGACGCGAAATAGATAATTAAAATCACGAAACGAAGTCACAAAAAAACTCAAGATGTTTATGGCTTCTCATGGACACACTTCAGACAGGAATTATCTACCTATGAAAGGACGAATTGCATGATAATAATTGTGAATCATTGAAAAACAAATACCGGATCGACCACTCACGAATACTAAGTAACCTCATTGTCACTGATAATTAGGAATCATTTGCAGAAAAGCAACTAATTATTGATAATAATAATTCGGCAGAATTTTGAACTCAAACGATTCACCGCCGAAAAATAGATGATTTCATCCCATATCAATGATTATTATCAACCTCTGACGTGGAAGTGGTCACCAAAGAAATTGAAAACAAGCTTTTTATATTAAAATGCCAGAAATAACTAGAAAACTCAATTTCTCCAGTAAAGTTGATCCAGTCTCTCCGAATAAGAAGTTTCAGTTCAGTCTATAGCAGTTTTCAGAAAAGCCTCGGAAAACGCGAAGTATTGTTACAGTGGAAGTAACGCTCGAGAAAGTGATTAGGTCAGTCACAAGTCGAGTGAATTATGCTCGAGCCTCCAATCTAATAGAATACTGACAAAAGCCTAGTCAGTGAAACGACGTAGTTGATGAGAAGAACAGTTAGTTACATACAGACCGACAAAAAAACGTTGAAGTGAATATACAAATCTCAGATCATTCGAAATATTTATATTTCTGGGTTATTTATAACCCAGATAAATGTATGAAAATCCCTCGGATGGATAAACATCATTGACCCATTCAATAAATAGAGATAAGAATTCGAAAGCTAGCTCATCTGCAGCCAAAGCGACATGATTTGAAACCGCATTCTAGGTAATTCCATATAAGTTATTTGAACTATGGCATGTTTTCATTATTTGTGGCTTGTTATTTGACCATTTATCGTATATGTAAGTATGTGTAGAAGTTAACTTTTGTTGAGAATATATCTAGGGATGTTTATGGCCTAATTGATAAGTTGTGTGAACAACAAGATAACGTTCATTGATTCCGAAGTGTGCCCGCTATTTCCAATATAACGGGTGGCACATAATAGCCGAATGTGTGTATGTTTATGGATTGAAACTCGTGGCATTTCCATCTCTAATTTTGATAAACCTCAATTTACTACTGACGTGTTTATATGTGTGACTCCTTGATTGACCTAAGGTGTGTGCTCATAAACTGTGGAGACCTCACGTACCCCCGTTCTATCCGCACCTAGTCTGTATAATCCACGATAATCCTAGACGCTCAGGGTTGTTGAACGAACACATAATTGATCCATCAAACCAGGTGGAAGGTGTGAGTTGCTACCCTTGCTTCTGAAATTTTTCGATTCCTTGGTACGAAAGCCGAGGCCATTAGTAGGAGTGGGGGCATCACGGGCTCATAGGAATGTGTGCCGGTAGAAATGAGCAACACACATTTTTCAGAATTCAAGAAATCGGAAACGGCTAGAAATAGCCTGGAGGTGCACATACAAAAAATATTCGCGTCCCGATCCTAATTCCATTTAAAGAACACGAGAAAATTCAATTGAAAAAGTTGCGAATTTGAAAATTATTTTCAGCCACCCTGTATGATTCCAGGGCCTTGAAATGGATCGGACATATCACAGATCTATTTTGATTTTTTCGGTATGTATTTGCAGATGACATTAATTCCAAAAAAAACATGCTTTCCAAATGGTTAGGAGATAACATTGGCGGTGTGGATGGAGGTTAGTGACATCTATCTGCTTGAAAAAATGTGTTAATATACATGGCGTTCAATTTTATAAAAATGTCCTCTACTCTGTAGATTTTCCTCGGTTCGCCCTGTATACTTGTAATGATTTCTGTTTGTAGACTCTACTTGTCTACTTAATTTAGTTCGTGAATCATCTTTCTAACTATTATAGAAGTCGAGCAATTGGACTCTGACGCACTATTGCCCTACCCTATATAATAAAGATAATTCTTGATGTTGCGATGAAAATTTCATATTGTTTGGCTAATCGGTTTTTGAATTGATAATAATTGTATTGTTCTGAATTATATTAGCTTTGTGGGTGAAGGTGGCGAATATGGGGCCGAGTATTTTTCTGTTGAATTTTCCACAGATGCTTCAACACATGTTGAAATCTAAAAAGTTGCGCAGAAAGAGTAACTTCGGGAAATGTGGGCCTTCAAAGTACAATAAAATTGGCTTTTGAAAGGTCACCATATATACGATTATGGGGACTATTACTCGTTTTATTTTTCAGCAACACAATAACTGGCCACTATTTCATATGATTATCGAAATTTTCTTCTCAACAATGACTGAATACAAGCACTATTGTCCTTTCTAGTTATGAAAAAAGTTTTCTGGCACTCCAATTGTCAATTCCATTACTTCTGGCTCCATCTAGATAACTCCTTACAAGAAACAAAAACAAGCATCAATGACTTCCATGAGCCGGCTGGTAGTTACAGTGTTGCGATATGTGTTGTCATTGACCAAACTGGGAAAAACGTAATGTGGGATCGTGGATCAATTATGAACGTGATTATCAGCTGGCGAGTTATATGCTTCAAAAAACAAGTCCTACCTCCTTGCTGTTGATGTTAAAAGGATGAAAATGGGAGGTGTTTCATTACAGTTTTATTCAAGATTACTAATGACAATATCAGCCACGTGCCTTTGACAAATTGTGCCTACTCAGACCATCTTTCAATACAGGGAGGAGCAGTTCCAAATATGGAACATATACGACATCTCGCCCTTTCACCAACAAACCAATAAATCTGTAAAAAATACAAAATCATCAAATTTCCTAGGAACAATATCACTTCGTTTGTTTATCAAATACACGTTCTCTTCCAGGCACTTTTATTATTCTCTTCCAAGCACTCATTGGTATTCACATCACATTCATCACTTCCACCTCCTCTTCAGTATGTTCTAATTCTGTGCCTACATGATCATCATTCATGTCATTCACATTTAAACTATTCATATTCCGATCAATTCTGCACGAATATTCTTCATCGTCATCATTATGTTCATTTCTCAAATGAAAACTATTCCTTCTAACAACATTTCCATTATCTTTTTCAACCCAATAAGACCTTGTAGTTCCAGCAACTTCCACAATTTTGGGTGGTTTCCTCTCAAACCCACATCTTGGTCAACTTGGTATTTTTCTTCTTTTGATCGCTTGATTGTCAAATTTTTTTTTATAATTCCTTCGTTTATTGGTTAAACAGGACTGGTTAGACATAATTAATAATAAACTATTTTTGGTTTAAGAAGTACATCACTAATTGGTGATGTGTTCTTATTCTTCATTGAAAAGTAACTGTGCTGGAGATGTATTCGAACTCGATACCGGTGTTTTACGATACTCTAGCAAAGCTAAAGGAACACATTCAGGAGTCCGGCTTTGACAACAGTGCTATACAGTACTATTATTATCAGTCTGCGATCAAATCAAAAATATTTCTATAATATTTGCGTGAAAGTTCGTACAGTTGTACTGAAGATCAATCTCTGTGCTAACATTCTGTAAGTACAAGCAATTTCATCTACCTTCCTGTGAATAAAACATACGGTACGTTCACTATAACCTCCAACTCAAAACAGCGATACATCCCGGTACCAGCTGATTCACGATATGACCTTCAGGAGGACAGGTCCGCACTCAGCTATTACACCCTAAGTTTCCTGGATGACAGAAAATCCATATGAGACTCCTGACTACAGGAGCTCTCAAAATGAAAACAATACCAATAAAACATATTCCGCCGCTCTGACAAAACAGCAATACCCAACCGAAGATCAAGCTATTATTTTTTCGTCGATAGAGGGAACACGATTACAGGATTATCTCATACCTTAAGGAGAAAAAATCAACCCAAGAAACATCTTATTCTCATCACGACTTTCTAACAGCAGACAACTTCATGGAAAACAAAAAAGGCAGTATAATTATAAATGGTGAAACACTAAAAGCCCGAAGATATATCACCCCATCTGAAAGATTAGTCCTATCCAACGTATGTCCTATGATCCCTAACGGAGTACTCACCAAAGAACTGGAGAAACATGGTCTCAAACTCCTTTCCCCAATGACTTTCCTCAGAATCAGCTCATCCCTCCCAGAATACAGTCACATATACAGCTTCAGACGACAAGTTTTCATTAACCCAGAACAATGTTCAATCCCAGACTCTCTAGTTGTGAAATTCGACGACACATCCTACCGAATATTTCTCTCACAGGACAATCTCATATGTTTCTCCTGCAAGGAACAAGACCATACCGCGGCACAGTGTAGAACCACCCACCCAACTCTCCCGATCCCACCAGTATGAAACATTCCTAAACAACCTACTATACCCTCTGAACCCGAGAACGAGATAAGGGAAAATGCATCACAGAATGACAAACGATATCACGAAGAAATTGTCACTCTACCAGCAACAGCTACCATCCAACCTGAACAGAATGATATATTATCTCCAAACCCTTTCATCAAACCAGCAGACAAAAAACCTAAAACTAGTAAGAACTTTACTTCTGCCAATAAACTAGTTGAACCAGCAAAAGATTACATAACCACTCACTCACCATCGTTCATTCACAGTGTCACCCAAATTACAGATCTATTCGACAATGTTTATGGATCCTCGGAAACCATAAATATAATAAGGAATTACACAACTGATTCCACTGCCTTAATTGACATGCTAACTAAAATATATCCACTACTCAAAGAAAGATCTATAAAAAGCAGATGCACCAAACTCAAAAAGAAATTACTAGCACATCTTCAAATCGAACAAGACAATAACCACTCCGATTTCGAAAGTGATTCTTCACAGGACACGACCTATTAAAAACAAACGAATAACAAACCTGAATTTTCGAACTAACACCAAAAATCTTTTCCTCAATACTGCAGTGGAACATCAACGGCTTCTATAACAACCTTCCAATGCTTCAAATTCTAATATCAGAACAGATAACAGATATCATATGTCTTCAAGAAACAAATTTCAAGCGCGAAAATGAAACAGTTTTGAGAAACTTCCGAAATTTCTGTAAAAACCGTAAGAACCGTCATAGAGCAAGCGGAGGAGTCGCAATTCTGGTAAAGAACTCCATAGAAGCAGACCTAATACCAATTGAAAGCAATATCGGTGCAGTAGCAGTGAGAATAGAGGGAAAGGCTCCTATTAGTAAATGTAGTATATACCTACCACCAGGAGAAGTAATCGAGAAACAAGAGTTAATACATTTATTTGAACAAATTCCCGAATCTCGGATCATAGCTGGTGACTTCAATGCTTTCAATTCCTCATGGGGATCATCTCGTATTGACTCGAGGGGACGAATAATCGAAGAAATCATAAAGCAATTCAATTTATCTCTTTTGAATGACGGCAGACCTACAAGACTCAATATACAATCCGGGAAATCAACACCACTCGAACTTACTTTATGTGATCCTAACACTTTACCGAAATTATCATGGGACAGATTAGACTATACTTATAGCAGTAATCACTATCCCTTAGTAGTCACCAATAGTGAAGCAACTCCTTATAATCACGCTCACTCTCCGAAATGGAATACAAAAACTGCAGATTGGGATAAATTCTTAAATATGTCTTCAAGAAACAAATTTCAAGCGCAAAAATGAAACAGTTTTAAGAAACTTCCGAAATTTATGTAAAAACCGTAAGAACCGTCATAGAGCAAGCAGAGGAGTCGCAATTCTGGTAAAGAACTCCATAGAAGAAGACCTTATACCAATTGAAAAGCAATATCGGTGCAATAGCAGTGAGAATAGAGGGGAAGGGAAGTAAATGTAGTATATATCTACCACCAGGAGGAGTAATCGAAAAACAAGAGTTAATACATTTATTTGAACAAATTCATAGATAGTGACTTCAATGCTTCCAACTTCTCATGGGGATCATCTCGTATTGACTCGAGGGGACGAATAATCGAAGAAATCATAGAGCAATCCAATTTATCTCTTTTGAATGACGGCAGACCTACAAGAATCAATATACAATCCGGGGAATCAACACCACTCGACTTTACTTTATGTGATCCTAACACTTTACCGAAATTATCATGGGACAGATTAGACTATACTTATAGCAGTGATCACTATCCCTTAGTAGTCACCAATAGTGAAGCAACTCCTAATAATTACGCCCATCCTCCAAAATGGAATACAAAAACTGCAGATTGGGATAAATTCTCCCAAATAATAGGTTTTGTGAATCCTTCACGAACATCGATGAATCTCTTGATAATTTCTTGAGGGTAATCATAAAAGCAGCCGAACTATCAATTGAAAAAACGCAAAACATAAAACACCACAAGCCAGTACCATGGTGGAACAAAGAGTGCGAACAGTCCATGAAGCAAGTGAAAGGGCTCTCAATAAATACAAGAGGAACCGAACCCCAGAAAACCGACTGGAATTCATGGGGCTCAGGGCTAAATCTCGACTTATTGTGGAAAATTCCAAACGTCAATCTTGGAAAAAAATTGTCTCAACAATAAATAGCTCAACACCTATGACTGAGGTGCGGAAAAATGTCCAAAAAGATTCCAGGGATGAACACCTGCAGTAAAATAAACCTACTCCGAACGCCTGATAACATGACCTCCGATGATTTTGAAATCGCGGAAGAATAAGCCAGGACCTACAGGGACAGATCCCGTTTAGATGACAGATACGCTCCATCCACTAGCCAGATGATTGAAGCACCACAAGGTGAAAAAATTGGCGATAATGAAAAACATATGCTAAATTCACCCCTCACCAAAACCGAATACGAAGAAGCACTGCTTCCTCTCTGCGACACAAGCCCAGGTCCAGACAACATTCCGGCAATATTCCTGAAAAATCTGCCTCCAAGCGCTCATGAACATCTTCTCAAACTCTTCAATGCGATATGGACAGGACACAATTTCCCAACAATATGGTCACAATATATAATAATACCTATACTTAAACCTAAAAAGTCCAAATTGGATCCTGAATCTTACAGACCTATATCCCTGACCTGCGCGATGTGCAAGTTACTGGAAAAGATCATCAAAAACAGATTATTATGTATTTAAGAAAAGCACAACTTGATCATACTAGAACAAAGTGGATTCAGACAGCATAGATCCACGATAGATAATATCCTAGACTTAGGAAGTGACATACACGAAGCATTTGCCTTGAAAGAAAACTGCTTGGCCATATTTTTCGACATAAAACGAGCATTTGACATAGCCTCCAGCGATCGCATAATCCATAAACTTCAAGCCTGGAACATCGAAGGGAACTGTCTAATTTTCATCAAAAATTTTCTTAAGAACAGAACTTTCAATGTTAAAACAAATGGCGTATTATCTAACGAAAGGACCCTTGATAATGGAATACCACAGAGCTCAGTAATAAGTCCTACCCTCTTCATCATTGAAATCAACGATATACTGGACAAACTCAAGCTTCCTCTGAAAGGACGCATCTATGCCGATGATCTAGTTATAACTTGTAGAACTAAAAACATGGACAACTTGTTCGTTATGACCTGGAACAATGGTCACATAAATCCGGTTTCACTTTCTCTGCCACTAAAACACGTTGCATTTCATTCTCTAAGAAAAACATCAACCACACACCCCCCCTCAAGCTGAACAACGTGAACTTGAAATTTGAGACATCCATATCGTTTTTGGGTATGACCTTGGACCAAAAACTAAACTGGAATGCCCACATAGAAAACCTGATCTCTTCGTGCTATCGGAGGCTCAACTTACTCAGAACCCTGGTAAACAGAGAATGGGGTTCGGACCGCCAAACACTACTCATGTTGTACAGGACACTCATTTGATCAAAGTTGGACTATGGTTCAACCGCATACGCTACTGAATCCTCACTGAAAAGACTCGACACGATACAAAACTCGACTCTACGCATAGCACTTGGAGCATATAGAACTACACCAGTGGAAAGTCTATACTGTGAAGCCAGCGAACCTTCCTTGGAAGACAGAAGAACATATCTGAGCATAGTATATGCTACAAAACTAAAGGCCCAACCAAAACATCCCACTTATGAAAATACCCTTACAAACAAATTCAGGAACTTATACGACAATAAACCCAGATCCCCGAAACCGTTTTATGAGAGGATCAAAATTTTCACCCGAAAACTGAATATCACCCTTTCAAAATGTTTTCACACTTCTTACCTCCTTTCCCCCATGGACCTTACCCAAACCAGTAAGTCTCATAAACCTCAGCAAATTTCCTAAACAATCAACAAATCCAGCTGTTATCAAAAACAACCTCGGAGCCATACTAGAGAATCATGAGGATTATACTCTGCTGTACACCGATGCCTCTAATACATCTGAAGGAACTGGTGCAGCAGTAGTGGGTCCTAAAACGTGCCATCAATTCAGATTATTCCCATCCAGTACTGTTTTTACTGGTGAACTATATGCCATTTATCGTGCGACCATCTTAATCAACTCATCTGATAAGTAGAAATTTTTTATCCTGACCGACTCGCTGAGTTCACTGGAGACTCTGCAACAAATCTACCCTTCCCACCCATTCGCAGTTAAAACAAAAAACCAGCTCCACCTAGCAGAACAAAAGCAAAAACTCATAAAATTCATCTGGATCCCATCACACATTGGGATATTAGGAAACGAAGAAGCGGATAGAAGAGCAAAAGAAGCCATAACCCATACGAATTCTGAAACTATAACTCAAGTGGTGGCAAGCAACTTTCGTAACACGATAAAAAATAGTTTAGAAAGTGCGTGGCAAAATCGATGGCGACAATCAATATCCAAACTTCGTGAAGTGAAACCCTCAGTGAAACCGTGGCGATATCTACCAAAATATCGTAGCGACCAAGTGCTTCCCACCCGTTTACGTCTCGAACACACTCGGCTCACCCACGACCACCTCCTAAATAACGAAAATGAACCCATGTGCGAAACGACTCTTCACTCCACAGAGAAATGATAACAAAATACAGGGAACTTTGGAAACAATCCTAGGTCCAAATTGTATACTCCACAATCCTACAACGTTCCTTAACATCATAGATATTAGAAACAAACTGTAAAAATGTATATAATAATGTTCGCTAATAACCGAAATGGTTGATGCGAAAAAAAAACAACACATTTACGTAAAATATATTCCAGTGTTTAAACTGCTCTTTCAGCCAGTCCAAGGTTAATGCAGATTTGACATCAAGAATTGAAATTTCCTCTGATTTACAAACGCCCTGCACTCAAACGAATCAAAAGGCATATTATCAGTAATTACAGTTGAAGGAACCCCATCAATAGCAAATATATTTTTCAGTGGTTCTATAACTGACCATTTTGTCGAATGATCAACTACAACCAAGTATGATTCCCCACCATATTCCAATATATCAGCACCTACTTTATGCAATGGTAAATCTGGTATGTCATCTTATATCATTTCTTGTCTGTGATTGGAATTTCTGATCTTTTGACAGGCACTACACATTTCAACAAAAATTTATATCTTGTGATGCATTTTCAGGCAGTATAGAATTTCTTCCGCCCTTTGCTGAGTCTTTGTGATACCAAACTAATTTGCATGACGTTGTTCCATCATGTTATACTCCATGGAAGATGTAACTAATGTTCTTTCATTGAAAAATAAAATACCATTTGAAACATGAATATCGGGACGAATAGTCCAGAACGATTTTAAATTGTCCAATTCCATTTTCATAATGTTCCTGGGCCCTTTGTCCATTCGTGCCCATTCGTTAGGGGATGATCTATATTATCAGACCCCGGGGAGCCTGAAATTTACATTGTTTGATTACCGTACATTCCTCATTTAAAGTTACCATTTATTTATATATTTATTTACTCGAATGAATATACTCATTTTGCTCTGAACATTGTCATTATTTGCCGGTCAGATTAGCGTAACAAGTTCCCAAACTCAGAGGGATAATCTCAAACCCTTAGCTGAACAAATCTTAACGAAAGAATCACAAAAAGGCTAGACATTGCTCCTAGCCGAGTCCACAACATATCGGATGATCAGATCCTAGTGCCATTAATGATTTTGAGACAATTAACTTCTAATAATAAAATCCCAGCCATTTTCAGTGGTTAGATTGGTGACAGGGAGCGTCCAAATAGGTTTTTCTTTGTTCACTTGTTGGGAAAAGGCAAATATATATTTTTTCTGATGATTTTATGGAGAATAAAAGGTATGATCTGGTAACTCACTTTGTTTCTTACAATGTCGTGACAACAGTGTTGATATTTAATAATTTTTAATATTAGAAAACAAACAAAGAATAGTCTAATAGGCTACTTCTACAGTATCGAGTATGATATCAAATGGAAGAGAAGAAAATTCTGAGTTCCTAAATGTAATATAGTACCATATTGAATATAAATAATGATTTTAGCAGTTTATGTATGATTGTATTCACGGATTTTCCACCATGCGATTTCGATGAATGAGCTATCAATCGGTTCGTTATTATGGTCAGGTTAATATAGACTACATTTCATACGTATATTATATGAAAAAGTAGGGATTCTCTAAATTTTTTTTGTGCTATCGTATCGAGTGGGATGTTGAATGAAAGAGGAGATAATTATAAATATAGTGCAATATTGAATGCGATGTCCCTCCTGCGTCAATGTTACGAATGATTTCTGGTGAGTACTCTGTTTTGGAAAACATTCTTCTTTGCCCCATTCATCTTTATGAGTTCCTAATCAAGACTGGAATAGAAAATGAAATAACTATCTGAATGAAAATGCAAATTTTCAATTTCAGATTTCTTCTTTTGAATTAGGGCCTTTTTAGAATATCTATCAGATGTAGTTCAATGTCCAGCGTGGCTTTAGCCGGGGAAGTAGTTGTTTTCTGTTAGACATTCACAAAAAATAACTTCATTTTAATCGTGGATTTTTCAATTCACAGAAAAATCTTTCTATCAATATTTATTTGAGAATGTTTCCCTTTTCAACATTGAATATAGAAAGAAAACAAGCGACAGAAAAACAATTTTGTACTATATTTTGGCGTTTATGAATACTAGCGCTTTTTCCGGTAGTTCTGGATATCAATCGTGTAAAAACAACAGAATCACCACCCGACCTGTTTTGTGTTTCTTTTTCTATTATAAAGACATTTATTTTAGAATCTCACATATTATCAATAACTGCAATAAGGTACAAATTCAGTGCACAAAATTATTCTAATAAAATCGAATATTACTGAGATACCTATCCGAACGGGCCAGGCGCGTGGGGGCAGACGTCGTTGATGGTCGTGTACGTAATAGCAATTTCTTAGTGCGGATTTTGAATAAATTTTCATTTTCTACTGTCCTTCATGCACATTTCCAAGTTAAGTGAAATAGCTAATAATAGGGTAGACAAATCATTTGATATGATGAATATTCCTGTTCATTTAGTTCGATTGAAGTCTCCTGGTAGTTTCGCATCAATAACGTTATAATTCAATTCAATTGCTGTGGTCAACTACAGAAAGCAAACATTGTCAACCACAAAAAGTAAACATTATGATTTGATAGACAAATAAAAACAATGGAGATGCCTCCAATCAATAATAAAAAATACTCACGAGCACGGCATTCGAATTGAATTAAAACGTTATTAATGTGAAACTGTCCGAAGACTCCAATCGAACAAGAGTATCTAACATATCAAATTATTTGTCTACTCAGTAAGACGTTCATAGCAATCAACACCTAACTCATTTCTTACTTTTTAGTTTATTTAATTTTATCCGTAGTCGGGTAACAGTTTTTAACTCAAGAGTACTGAAAAGCTCTACACCATCTTCTCCAATTATATTTAGCAAAATGACCACTTTGGTTTCATTCGGTTTTTTTCAATTTCAAAGCTTTGTTTGAACCTTTTGAAATTTTCTGACACATTACCACTGAAAGACAGTTTTTCTGGAAGTCGGTTTACCATCTTCAAGCTTCTCTTAAATTTCAGGTTTCCTTTACGACGGTGTCATGTTTGATTACTGTTTTATTCAAAACTAGCTGGTGCCCGGTCCTTCGTCTGCGTATAATTTGTATTTTTCCTGGTTTTCTCCATGTGATTCCATCTAGCGTCTTGGTTGGTTGGTTGGTTGGTTTAAGGCTGACGAGCCAGAGACCGGGTTGGCACTTAGCTTTCCTTGACACTGCGACCAGCTGGGGTCTATTGTATCACTCTGTCGTCAGTGGTTCCTCATTCAAACAGGTTTGTGCCCCTAACTAGGTCTAGAAGCCCGTTGATAAGGTTCTTCGGACTCATGTCCGTTTCCGGGCCGATCTCTCCAAAGATTCTGTGTCGCCCACCACTTAGGGCGTCACAGTCGAAGATTGAAAGACAAGAGTTAGACCCGAGGCCTCCTCTTGTCTCTTGATGACAGCCATTCTTCAGTATCTATCCCCATGTCCTGGGTTTTGATGAGCTGAAGAATCTTTTTGGTTTCCATTTTACCAAATGGCTTTGGAATCCACTCTGTTTCCGGGAGTTTCTCAGTAGGTGTTCGACCATCTGCTGATCCCTCCTCGGTTGGGTTTACGGTTTCTGGTGCCGAGTGTGATTCAACTGGAATCTCCTCGACTTCCATACCCGCTATCGGTGTTGGGTCTTCTTCAACTGGAAGTTCCCCAGGGTTGTTTGTGTAGGGGAAAGGGTCGTCCACACCTGCGGTGCCCCCTGCGCAGGTGTAAGGCAGATTACTCTGGGAGGTCGCCATGTATCCCAGAGGCTCCGTTTTTTATACCTGACTGGCTCAGGTATCATCCATCCCTCGGCATTGGGTCGCTTGACGCCTTGGATTAAGCCATGTTGTGGTGGCATTTGGTTTGAGATTGACTTAGAGATCCGCAGGTTTTGACCATTTCTGGTCATTCCCACTGGATTTTCCTTGTCAACCCCGTTATCCAGCGATACCACTTGGAGGTAGCCACCTAAGTTTCCGCAACCCATCTTCATCTCTCGTAGGAGGTGAACATGTGTTGACGCAAACTACTCGCCTATCTAGCGTCTTGGTCGTAATGTGCTCAGATAGCCATCAATTGATGTTCGAATATCATCTGGCACATTTATCCGTTTAGGGAATATGAATTTAAATGGTTTCATGTCTACGATCTTTCCACGATGTCTGTGAGAAGTCGAGTGTGAAAATATGACAAAAAACAGCAAAAAATTATAATTCCAATGAATATTTTCATATTTGCTGAAAATAAAGAAATAATAATTTTGTACATAGTTTTCAGTGAAAAACTTGCATTTGCGAAGTGTTCACTTCCAATTTCAGGAGGAGAGTGAATCTCCGTCCACACCATGCCCCCCTAAGGGTTGAGTGCCCATGGAAATCCCCTTCACATTATGTGTGAACGTGATTTACCTTCCAATTGCCTTCCTCCCCCGCTCCTCCTTGGAGCGGTCCTCAACTCGTAAATTGACACGTTTGCAAAATTGAAATCGTACCTCCTGTGGTATGAAGTCAGCCTTTGAGTGCTTTAAACCACTTGTTGTCGTGATTTTTGTGTGTTTTCCTGACTTGTGCTGTGTGTGCCTGGTGGTGATATACCTGACGGGTGCGTAAGTGTGAGGAGTGATGTTTTTGGATCTTATGTGTTTTATGTTGAGTTTGGGTTACTCATCTGACGCACCGGAGTGCTACTCTCGGTGGTGGACGGTCGTTGTGGTGGACTGGTCGAGTGTACTTGTCGCTTTCTCTACACCTGGGATCGTCCAGGTTTAGGTTTGCGTGGATATCGTGGATCACCGGCTTCCTGTGGGTGTCCGTCCTCTGGAACTTTGCGTTGGCGTGATTCCGTAGATGGTCGTCTAAGAAGTTTGGATTGATATTCAGGTCCCAGGAGATAATTCTATTCGGGACGTATCTGGGAGCGTTCACTGCCATTCTTAGGCTCACGTTCAAGAGTCGCTGGATCTTGGTCCTGTATGTTTCTGTGCTTTGACCCCATGCGGCAGATGCATACAGATTGATGAGAAGGAGGATGGTCCTGATGAGTAGCAGCTTCAACTGCAGGTCCATGTTGCTCCTGCATCCTATGAGGGGGTTGATGTTTCTTTGGGCTGCTTTCGCTAGTCCCAGCCTCTGATTCACGTGTTGCCTGAATGTCAATCTCTTGTCCAGGGTGACTCCTGGGTATTTGGCTTCGTTTGCCCATGGGATTCGTTGGTCGTTCATGATGACATGACCTGATGGTGTGTTCATCTTCTGGCTCTTGTCTGCATCAATCTAGATTTTCCATTGGTTGAACCAGTCCTAGCTTGTTTGCTTGTTCTTTCAGGTACCGGGTTACTTGCGTTGCGTTCACTGATTTGGCCACTAGTGCTGTGTCGTCCGCGTACAGCGCTAGTTTGTTGAAGTTGTTCTCAGGCTTTGGGATGTCAGCCGTGTAGATGGAGAACAGGTGTGGAGATAAGGCTGCGCCTTGCGGCACTCCTGCTTCTAGGGTCCTCACTGCTAAGAAGTCGCTGCCAACTTTACAATGGCACCGCCGTCCCCGCAGGAAGGAGTCTATCAGCTTCACTATGGGAGAGGGGTATCCGAAGTCTGCCATTTTGGTGATTAAGACATCGTGCCAGACCCTGTCGAAGGCCTTGGAAACATCTGGGAATAAGGCACCTGTATGGTGTCCTCTGCCCAGGTTGAATCCTGCCACGGCAAAGTCCATTATCATCAGGACCTGCATTTCCGTAGAGTGTCCTTGTTGGAAGCCAAACTTCTCGTCTGGTAGGACGTTGAGTTCTTCCGTTAGTGGTGCCAATCTTCTCTGGATGACTCGATCTGCCACTTTGCTCATCGATGGTGTGAGGCTGATGGGTCGGCGGTTTTGCGGGATCACAGGGTTCTTGTTGGGTTCAGGGATGACTGTGGCTCCTTCCCAGGGTCGTGGAAAGTGTCTAAGCCTGAGCACTGCGTTGATGATGTTGGTCAAGGCAGCGATTCTTTTTCTCGGTAGAGCCTTTAAGGCTCTTTTCGGGAATTGGTTTGGTCCGGATGCCTTGCGTGTAGCAAGGTTTTGGATGATGTTCTTGATTCCTTCTGGCGGAGTTGATTCTATGACGTGCTCGGCATCGTTGATCCGTCTTATTCTCCTGACAGTCTGGCTGGCTCGGATTTCTATGTCTTCCACTTCTTCGGTTTGGTGTACCTAATTATCTCTACACTGACGTTCGAAGGCGTCCACGAATGCTTCTGCCTTTTCATTGACAGTGTAGACCAGGCCCCTCTCTCCGTGGAGTGCTGGGCACGGTTGCCTTCTGCCTTATCGAAGTACTCTCTGCATCCTCCATACATGGTTTCTGTGCTCATTTCTGTCATCCTGTTTGTCCATTGTGGTGTTTGGTGAGCTCTGAGTTCCTGCCGCAGTTGCCTGCCTGGTTCATTCTTTTCTTGTCTTCGGGGGCCAGTGATCTCTGGTATCTCTTCTTCAGGCAGCGCCTGTTCCTAACTAACTCCACAACCTCTGGGGTTAGTGTTAGCTGGTAGTTGAACCTGCTTGCTTGGGTGGTCTTGGAGCTGCGTTCTATGGCTTCCTGGATGGTTTGTAACAGCTGTGTTGTTGCTCTCTCGAGGTCTGTCTTGGTATGCATTTGTGGGATGTGTCCTAAGGAGTTGTATATGATTCTTTGGAATCGGTTCCAATCGGTGATCTTCTTGGTAGCTGGCTCCTCTGGTTCCGCGTCTCCCTCTCCTATTATTGGTAGGATTGGGTTGTGATCTGAGGAGCCTTCATCTCAGTGTTGTCTGGGATGTTCTGTCTCTGTGCTATGCCTAGGATGTCTGGTGTCTGGTTTGCTGTTCCGTGGTAGGTGGGTTTGGAGGGGGCTGCTACTTCGATGTCCTTGTAATCGGCAGTTCTCCAGATCTCGGCTTCGTGGATTGTTGTTTCTGCAGTGCAAGGTCTGCGACTTCACGTGGAAGTCTCCGATGGTTACAGTAGGGTATTAGTCTGGGAATAGTTATGCTAGGTCTTCTCTTTGTATATTTCCCCCTGGCGGGATAACTGTTGAGATTATTCTTAGTATTCCTATGCGTCTGATCCTCACTGCTTCGCTTCGCGATAGTTCTGGTTTCTCAACTTCGTGCTGTTCGGGGCCGGTTCTGACTAGCAGGACTGTGCCTCCGCGGGTGCGGTGTGCTGGTCTGTCTGTTCGGTAGCAGTTGAATTCTGGAAGGTGGAAGTTCCTCTGGGGTTTCGGGACTCTTTCTTGAATGGCGATGATGTCAACTTGCGTTCTTGATAGTAGTTCGTGTAGTTCTTCCTTGCGGGCGAGTGCGCCGTTAATGTTCCAGGAGCAGGTTGTGAGTTTCTCTGGAGGTTGTACTGCCATTTACTGGTTTCCGGGGGCCCGGCTTCGTTTAGAGAGCTCAAGAAGTTGTTACTTGAACGCTTCTGGTAGGGCCAACAGTTCTTGGTTAACTGTTGAGGTTGCAGTAGTCGTTATCCTGGTTGGCTCCCATTTCGGTGGCGCCTGTGGTGCTTGAAGTTGGGGCCCAGCGTTTCTGGGTCCTTTTCTCCTATGTGGTGGTTGTGTTGTTTGTCGTGGTTATTGTGGGATGGCTCTTGTTGCTGGTTTTGGTTTAGGAAATTTGGGGCATCCTCTGAAACTGGCCGTGTGTGAGCCCCCACAGTTGGCGCAGGTGGCTCTCTGCTCCTTGGTCTTGGTGCAGGTACGGGACTCATGTTCTGCTCCACACTTCACGCATCGGGGGGTGGAATAGCAGCACCTTTGTGCGTGTCCGAACCACTGGCATTTCTGGCACTGCGAGACAAATCCGCCGGTCCTTTGTCGTTGGGGTGGTTCCACTCTGACTTTAAGCATGACACAAGTGTCAAGCGTGGAGATGTTGCTCTCGGATTTTGTTACTGTGACTCGAAAAAGCGGTAGTGCTTTTTTGTACGCCTCGAAGTCATCCGATGGCATTCCAGGACTGTGAACCCTGAATCCTGGATGCTTTTCTTCATTTCTTCTGGCTTGGTGTTTCCTGGTATTCCACGGATCACGGCGTGGAGTGGTATCTCTGTTTTCAAGGAATACGTGTAGAAGCTGTATACGTTCGCTTCTAGAAAGGTCGTGGTAATCTCCGTCCAAATCGCGTCTTGGTAGTCGTGTAAAACACCGACCAATCAGAAGGCAGCACTCGGTGGGCGGAGCCTACCAGCGCGTGACCGAAACAACAAAAGTCGGGCAAAAGTTGTCCGAATCGTTGCTATTTGAAGCTGTTTTTATGAAATTTTTAATCTACGGCCCGTAATTTTGGATTTAATACGAGAGAATACAAAAGATGCACTGCCTAACAGACAACAAGTTTGTTACGAAAGAATTTGAAGTTCCAATACCATAAAGTCCAAAGAGCACAAACTGTACTTCTTAGTACTAAGGTTTGAATTTACAATTTTTCCTGATCTGCCACGTGCAGCAACGGTTCCTCCCGCATTGACTATACTTCCTACCAAGTATTTAGGACAACATTCTACTCTGAAACTGGGGTAGAGGCCAGGTTAGTTTCGGCGTATAGGCAGAAAATCCCGCGAATTTGGAAAAACTTGTGTTTTTCATAAGAGCAAAATTGTATTAGGTTTTATAGGGACGTCGCTGAGCTCTAGTAATGGCACATCGGAGTGGATAGTTGGTGGTACGCGCTGCTTGTTGATTCAAAACGCGTCGAAAAACTTCTCTCTAGTTTTGATAGAAAAATCAATAATAGAATATTTTTATTTCGATAAAAACTTCGTGATTCAAATTCTAGTTAGGAATAATTATTTGAATGTATGAAAAATGCATTTTTCACTTCGAATATAGAAGTTAGGCCTTTTGCAAAGTTCGGAATTTCCAATGTAGAAATTTTCGATTCTAAATGAATTCAATTTATACTATTTCACCCAATTAAATCCCAGACTGAGATCTTCCTATTGGAAACTCAATGTTTGCCACGTTAGATTATGCTGTGTTCCCTTCTTTTGAGTGAAAAAGTGATCTAGCTGGATTTTCTGGTAAGCAAGACACGCGAGCGTGTGCAATACTGTATTCCTCTATATTTAAAAACAATCGGATTACGATCAACTTGGATAGCGATGCTAGATTGTATTCCCGACTTTTACGTTAAAAGCGATCGAGATGGATTTCCTGTCCTCGTTCAGCAACTCGTTCACTGAGTAGTCACTTCTCAGTAACTCATTTCAACTTTGTTTTTTCTTCAATTTGCTGGCTTATAAACGTCAATGTGTTGGAATTTGTATATGCGAAAATATTCTAAAAACTTATTTTCAGTAGCGACTTCGTGTATAGTTTATAAAGTTTAAATATATCTCCTTATTTAGGAAACAAATTGGCAACTTTGCATTACTCATGAGTTATTTGTAAGCTCAAGTAGACTGTCATTTGCCAAACTTATTATATGTTATTTATTCTGTCAATTCAGTAGAGGTTATCTAGTTTGGAATTTATGATATATTTTGGTAAATATTGAGGTATTTTGGGGGATAGAGTGTAACAAATATATAATTTCACGTTTGGATACATTTCATTTGAATTGGATAAACACGCAAAATGCCAAAACTAGAGGATTATACCCTTTCATACATTTTATTTAGAAAAAATTATAAGAGGTCTTTTTGCGCCAAATTTCCAAATACTGGGGTGATTTTATGATATTTTGACGCAGTTTTCAAAAGTTCATCGAAATCTTCATTGGCCCAATATTAGCCACCTTTTCCGTTTCGTGCATAACTTTTTGACAAATTATATATCTCTGATTTTCATGGATTCATTTTGTATTCAAACCATGGATTCAATTCAGATTGAAATTTGATGATTACGGAATAATAAGTTGAAGATATTCATAGGTTCATTATGAATATCATCAGGTTTGGTAGACTGGTTAACTTAATTATTAAGTTAATAAAAGTAATTTTCCAGTTCATGAATCCTTCAACATTCAACATAAACTATCTGTATTTTACGATTGCGAGTGAACTGTCAATTACATATAATCTGATTCATTTATTTGGAATTGTTGAGATGTGGTCTATCATTGCTAATCAAATGCCAATTTACCTTTTGGGAATTTCTTCATCACATATGATAAAACCCATGGATATTATATATATATATATATATAATATATATATATATATATATATATATATAAATATATATATATATGTATGGTAAATTTAAATTCATATCTCCGATAAACAAACATTTTGTGTCAGAGGAATTCATATTCTCCAATTCTGTGTCAATTAAATTAAAGAAATATTGTAATTTAGATTGATTTGTTTGCAAATTAGAACAGGACGTTCGTAAAATCACATGTGGACTTAGTCGCACTCCCAGCAAAAGGAAAAATCTTTTGAGTTGGGGTCTTTTCAAAATATCTATCAGATGTAGTTCAATGTTAGATATTCCTAAGAATAACTTTTTTATCGTGGATTCTTCAATTCACAGACAAATATTTCTATTCAATATTCAACTGAGTAAGTTTCCCTTTTCAACATGGACAAGGTGTTCATAAAATCAGATGTGGAATCATCTGCGACTTAACGGTAAACTTTAGTCACTATTTTCCATCGTACAAGATAACCTCTTGGGGTGTATTCGTGTAATTTAGCCGATAAATTTCACTAGTACAATTTTCATTTTCACATAACTGGAATCGAATTTCCGATTCTTTCATAAATGTATAGCAGTTATGTTTATATTTGATCGAAATCATTCTTGTTTCAGCATCAAACACTTTTTATTCCGTTCTTGAGTGAAGCCAGTATGGGAGATGTAATAGATCAAATGACTGTACTTCTGGAATATAGCAAACAATACAATGGCAGAACGAAGATTCCCATAGCGAGGATAATTTCATTCGGCAAATTTATCAACAGATTCTCTCTCATATTTGTAACAGCTGGTACTCTGTTTTCGTATCCCTGGTGTGAGAGTAACAAGGGTTTCCTATTTTTACAAGTTATGATCGAAAATTCACCTGGAAATTCCCTTCTCCTCAATATTATATGCTACTTCATGCTGTGGATCAATAGTATAATAGTGGTGTCGATGATTTGTACCTTTATCTACGCAAGTGTTCATTTGAAAATACAGTTTTTAATTCTCAATGATGAACTGGGAAAGTTTAACAGGGATCATTCGAAATTTGAGAACTTTCACATTCATAACTTTCTCGACCAGAAGACCATCAAAAAGAAATTGACGAATTTCTTAAATCACTATTTGACTTTGAAAAGGTTCGTATTTTTTATGTAGTATTTATTCCATGTATTCGATATAGCGGTTAATTTTTCAAGTAAATGGAAATTGTGGCATTGCAGACAAATTTTCCTGATTCCTGCTGGAGGATGTTTTTTTTGTTGAATTTGAAAATTTGTCTACAACGCCACAATTTTCATCTACTTATATATATATATTCACAGACGCTATATTTCTTCTTTGTTTTTGTTTTGGAAAACTTTGTTCAGTGGTCGGAAATCAGCTATCAGGCGCTGATTTCCGACTGCAGCCGTTAGTCCACGTCGACGTTAGGAAAAGGTAAAATTGATCTTGATATCCACTGATCGTACATGAGATCCCTTTCCTCCATAATCCATTCCCACAACAACTAACATTGAATTCTAGAAAAAAGCGATATCTTCGAAATGCAGTGGAACCTGTGTCCTCGAAAGCTCAGATGGTCAGAGTATGGACTAGAGATCCAAAGGTCGCAGGGTCCATTCCTGCTCAAGGATGTTTTTTTCTTGAATTTAAAAATTTGCCTGCAATGCTACAATTTTTATTTACTTATATATATTCACAGACGCTATATTTCTCCCTTGGTTGATTTTCCTGTTTTTTGAAAACATACACAGTGTAATCTCCATAAATGCTCGAATCGAAACATAATTTTCCAATGCTAAGACTATCGATCTGTTAATTGTACGCAGTTATTTTATATTCCTAGTGAAGAAACATGGGGCTCATTACATCAATTCATTCATTGTATCACATTCTACTTTTTATCCCCTTATGAAACAAAGGATTGGTTGGTGATCAAAGGATGTATAAACAGAACTGCAGAAGGAAACACAGGATGAAAATAAAGCAAGTATAAAGATATCACTATTTTGATAAAGGATGTAGGGATTTGACACGTTGGCGCCGTTGATGTAAATGGCATATCTACCTCCAGGACCAATTTTTTGTTTTTCTTTTTTGAACATAATATTATTAGTTTTGTTATCCCAATCATGTAATATCGTTCGGAACTTTTTTTTTTCAGCAATACACATTTTCAGAATGAAGAAATATTGCTTGTGGCCGTAGTAGATCACCGATGACTGATTTTCGTAAAGACACGTATTCATCTGAGCTTGAACTAGAACGGAGCAAGACGAAGCCGAAAAAACGGGGCAACAATTCGATCGCATCGAATGGTGTTCGTACTGTCAAGATCGCGCCTCATATAACATGAATCACTTTGCTGCGCATCGATAACATGATCAAATCTGTTTGAACGTTCGGCCTCGCATTTCTTCATGCAATTGCTTCATATCAGCTCCGGTTTGTTTCGGATTTCGAACTGAAGAACCAGAACCAAAAAAAATATTTTTGTTCAAGCCCAAATCTTCTGACATTAATACTTAGTCTGAGAATAATAATCGATTGAAATTGTATTCTCAGATAGAGCCTACATTTCAAAACTATTCCACTGAATCCATGAGGATGGCAATCAGTATTTCATAAATTGAATGGATATTCCAATTCCAAACAGCAAATCGATGTCAATAGAGCTTTGTTTTCTAAGAATGGAAGTTCGGCAAAGGCGAGATATAGAAGAAACCATAAAAAATGTATCCTATAATGTTACTTGAATAATTAGGAAATGAGAACACATGATTTGAGAATACAGCACTGGTACCAGAAAAATACAACCCCACACCTCTTTGTATAAGATGACTAGTTATCAATATCGTCTATACAGACAGCTTCGCCACCTTCCATCTCTAGTCCTTCGACCATATCGATTCCATAAACTAGCAGAAGCCCTGTCATCATATTCCGTGGGACCGATGTTGTCTTGAGGTCCTTGAATTTCCGACGAAGCTCTTCAAAACTGTATCCTCACTGACCCTCTTTGACCGATACGATCATTTATAGGATGAGTGTCCCTCATAAAAGGCACATTGGGCACAATCCCTATTGATTGTTGATAAACGTCACCAGACAACTCTCTTCCAAAGTCAGACACGGGTATTTCATTCTGTGAATTCTGTTTTACCCTAGAACTCGGAACCTTTTGTTCAGGAATACCTTCAAGCTTATCATCTACATTTCTATGTCCATCAGCGACGAACCTGTTTTCTATATGAAATATATTGAAGCACCATTTACAATCTCAGATTCTACTCATGGATCATCATTCTTCATATTATCTGGATGCTAGAGATTGGCACAAATCCAGGAGCTCTTGTTAAGGAAGAAGCTTGTACCGTGGTTCCTAGATCTAGATTTCCCTGGGGAAGTGGAGGAATATTCCCTATATCAGGTGGTATGATATTCCTACTGGGTATCTCTGTTCACTCTGATTTGTCTGTCATTCGCTACCTCTGGATTTTTGAATCAGGGCGAATGTCTACTGAAACCGTCGAAGGAGCCGATGCATAGACTACACACCGAGCTGGAGTGGAAGAAACTTGGACTGATGAAGATTACCACAAAATCAGATTCGTCACTAATGTCAGAACCCCCTCCGTATTTTCCTGCAGCTGCAACTTTGGGCATAATCTCTCTCTTCGAATGCCCCAGAAGCTTTAACTCTGGAAAATCCACACATCCAATAGAAAATGTACAATGAAAATTTATACTGAAAGCAATAGAACAGAAGTTTATTTCCAATACAATAATGATGTTTACCAACAAAGTGATGGCTATGCTATGGGATTCCCAATCTCAAGCTCAATAGAAACTGTCGTCAACAACCTAACGTTCAAACTTCCCTTCTTCAAACGCTACGTCGACGACTGTATAATGGTAGTACCTGCGAACCAAATAAACGAACTACTAAAAGTTTTCGATAATTACCATTCCAAAATTCAATTAACCATCGGAAAATAAAATCACAACAAAATTGATTACCTAGATATGACACTAATTGGACAAAACAACCACATCAAAACTAAATGGTATACTGAACCAACTTAGTCAGGCAGGTATCCAAATTACAATTCCAACCACACAATGTCACGAAAAAAGTGTCATAACAGGCCTAGCAGACAGAGCCCTCCACCTAAGTGGTCCCCAATTCAGAAAAAACACTTCGGACAGAATCTGAAAAACTCTGGTTAATAACAACTACCCTTCAATAATAATTGAAGAAATCATAAAACAACGCTTTCACAAACTTCACAACTCTTCACAACAACATAAAATCAAAAACAGCACAATTCCATACATACCATCTCTATCAGAAAATATAAGCAACATCCTACAAAAATATAATATCTGAACTTGCTATAAATATAATAACCTTCTAAAACCAATTTATATCCCTCTAAGAAGCCAACACACCAAAATGAATTTGGTATATAGTATCTCCTGCAAAGATTATGACCAAGAATATATTGGTATGACGTCACAACTGAAAAAACATATCATCAACGACAATCATAACCCGGATTTCAACAATACTAAAATTCTAACATATGAATCTAACGAAGACGAAAGATGATTTCCATGCAAAAAGTAAACGCGCATTGAACAACAGAACGGATATTATCAATTTAAATAGAATTTACCACACCATAATTTAAACATGTTAAAACAGCTAAATAACAAGCAACCATATATACCAAAATTAAGATTTCTCCCATCAC
Source organism: Gonioctena quinquepunctata (assembly GCA_018342105.1). NCBI lineage: Eukaryota > Metazoa > Arthropoda > Insecta > Coleoptera > Chrysomelidae > Gonioctena > Gonioctena quinquepunctata. Next base: position 64,305 of record JAFIRS010003624.1, on the reverse strand, counting down.
ACATAAAATGCCCCAATCAACCCCAACGTACCAATCGGCGTACTACGATACATAAATCAGGTACACCTACTATTGCAATCGAAATATCAAATTCCTCCATACACGTCACTTCCTATTACATGACACATCCCACACCACATCAATCGTCCAGAGTTTTCGAAACGAAAGAAAAACTCGTTTCCGCACAAAGAAAGATCACCACAATCCTATAATGAGTGAATACAAAACAAATAGCAAACAATGCCTGATCTGCAAGTCTATATAATGTCAACACCCTCGAACAGTTGCCATGGTACCAACTCTTCGTTAAAAATCATTATTCATATAACCACCACGCCGCTCACAATAGACGGCCATATTTCAATTTGTAATCCCCATATATAAATATTTTATCTTTTCAGCAATGGTGTTGCATACAAACTGTCACATCGATGAAATGTAATCAACCAGAATTAACACCCTTGAATAGTTGCCCAGCAATGGTGTTATATAGGAACCTGTTACTATTCTACAAATAGAATGAATGAATACTCAAGAAGCCTCAGGCCAGAGGCAAAACGTCTCTTTAACAAGTTCTAATTTTCATTATTGAAATACCAAACCCAAGAATACCCTCGAAAAAATTATATTTTCAAGATTCAAGAACCAACCTACCAATATATATATATATATATATATATATATATATATATATATATATATATATATATATATATATATATATATATATATAATATATATATATATATATATATATATATATATATATATATATATATATATATATATATATATATATATATATATATATATATATATATATATATATATATATATATATATATATATATATATTATATATATATAATTCGTACTTACGGTATGTGAGGTTATGAAATAGCTGAACAACACAGTGTACAATCGGGGGGTTTCTAATTATCCAGAGGAAAAGTCTTTTGAGAAATTCATCGGTTTATTGAATGAACATTTGAAAACAGTGCAGTGTAGTTTCGCGGAAAGACACAGTTTTTAATTAAACGGTTTTATTTAGCTTGCCTTATTTGTGTCTTGTGTGGGTCAAATCTAGTAATTAAAATGTAACCCTCTTTCTGTTGACTGAATGATCTGAAATTTGGATCACACTTTTGGTTCTGATGACAATACAATCACGTGTATTCAGTATCATTGTATCTCCAAGATGGCCGCCAGCACAAAATGGCGGATTACATATTTTTTTACAACCCCCCCTCAGTATGAAAATCAAATGAATGGGCTTGAGCAGTAGAATACAGTACCCCATGAGAAAATTCCAAATCCAAGATGGCGTCCGAAACAAAATGGCGGATCATAAGGTTAGGTTTGCGAAGGGTCTGAGATTCTCCCTTTATGTTAGCAGATTTGTCATGATCTTGAAGATTAAACAGCAGAAGGCTCTTCTCGTAATACAAAAAATATATGCCCCTTGTCTTAAACGAATCGGGTGATACCGAATGCAGGATGGAGGATGAGAAGCCAACCTCCCACATCCTCACGGAATGCCCAGCAGTGGCAGCAATACGAGAAGCGCTCTTCGGGAGCATCGCTCTGAACCCAGAGAGTATGAGAAAGGTATAGGTTAGAAGGCTGGCCTCCTTTGCTCGGGAAATAGGATACCTTCAAAGCTGAACCGATTCCCAGCAGCGGTGGGTGCATAACGGGCGGGATAGAGAGACCTACATGCTGATGGTTCTGTTCGCCCACATACTCTCATTCTATCTATCATTTCATATCCTGAATTATATTCCTTAGATACCTATGTACTTTATCATGTTTGTGGTTATGTTATCCCTTTGGTCGTTTTCCTAGTTTTAACTTCACCATTGCGTTTATTGATTCCCCGTCTCTGATTTATTCCATTCCATCCGTTGAGATCTTGATTTCAATTTATATAATATTTTTCTGATTCTGACAATTTTTAAAATATTTCCTTTAATTTCCGGTTATTCAATATTCTTCTGTGATTATATTTTTTTTCATCTTCAATATTCTCAATTTCATTGTTTCATAGAGCAGCTTCTGATTCTCTCTCAAGTTCTGCCATTTTGTCTCAATTTTTTTCAAGATTCTTGTTAGGATTCTTCAAATGCTAGGGTTACTTCTTTCTTTTTCTGATATACCTCATGAACTTCTCTTCCTATTCAAGAACTTTCTCTCTACTTTGCCTTCGTCTTATTTTTAATTTTTGTTTTCAGTTTTCTTGTAGACCATTCAAGTTCTCTCCATGTTTTTGTTTGGAATCCTTGTTATTCCACAAGGTGATACCTATAATTTATTTTTGAAGTCCTATCATTTGTCTTCTATTCCGTGTATTCCTCTTTGATTATGTAATTGTCTCCGTTTTTCCTCCTGATTGCTGTACCGCAACTCTCTGAGTCTATTGCTCCTTATTTCTCCATTTATTTTTGTTCGACCATTATAAATAGTCCTTTTCATCTTCTATAAATATTTTCAGCTTATCTCAGCCCGTCTATTGAATTTTATATCTTTGATTTTTTCAACTTATCATTACTAATTAGGAAATAGTCGATAATTGATTTTTCACATCAATTCCAATATATCTTGTACCTCTCTTACATTTGTGTATGTTTTCATTAGTCTTGTGTTCACAATCTGCAAAAATGAAAATTCCACAGGGAATCCATAAAATCTTTTCTTATTGGAGAAAGCTATCATATGTGTGTGAATACTTTGAAATCAAATGGGAATACAAAAAACAACTTCTTTTACAATTTTTTTTTTCAGGTTCAGGAATATAGTCAACGAGATAATGTATTTGCCGGCGATAATAATCATGCTTCATGTAATATTAATACTGGGATGTGTAGCAATAAATATTCTGGTGAGTTTCCTTAGGTTTATTCTATAATTTTTTTTTACAATAATTTAGTTTTCACATGCGGCATTGAACTTCAGTTTTTTCTCCATTTCTGAATATAAAGTACATTCACATTTTGTTTGTATAAGGCAGAGGTGTGCTAGTTACTTGAATTTTGATTCAGTTTTTGTATATATCATTAAGTGAAGTTGCGCTTGTTACGAAAATTGCTGAATTATGTAAATCTCAAAATTCTTGTATAGAAAACGTATCTGGGCTTTGGATTTTTTTTTCTGCTGGAAATCTCTCCGGTTTCGTAATGAGAACAAAACATTGATTGTCTGTAAATTTTTTCCTAAAAAAAATCGTCCAGAAAAGTCCAAATTTGTCTCACTTCCTGTTTCCTCGAACTGTTGACATAGAATTATGAAACTCGCAGGATCGTTTAATATACCGAAAGTACTCTCAATGCTCAGATGGGGGTCTTGTTGTGTAAGTTTGAAATGTTTCAAAACTTCGAACAATAAGGCATTGACTGTTTATTGTTGAGAAATCTTGAATTCTTCATTTTCCAAGAATCATGCAAATTCAATTTGGAAAATTATCTTATTAGGTGAGTAGATATAGCTATACGGGTACGGGCACACTTTGGCACTTTTTCCCATGTAAATTCCCATAAGAAAATCCTAGGTCCAACGTGGTCATTTTGCGACCTCTTACCTGTTTCGATCTTTATGAGACCATCATGAGGTTCTCGACGTTTCGAATCTTCATCGGGTTCTCGACGTTTCGATTTATCTTCAGTTCAACCTTCATTAGACCATAATCAGTTACTCGAAGTTTCGAATCTTCATCGGGTTCTCGGCGTTTCGATTCATCTCCAGTTCAACCTTTATTAGACCATCATCAGGTTCTCGACGTTTTGAATCACTCTGGTTGTTTTCATTAGATCATAATGTTTCGACAAGGGGGACTTTATGTACTATTACTTGAATATTCACCCCTAACCTCAAATCATATCCTTGGGGAACACCCAGTTTTTACATGCTTGAGGTCTATATTACCCTGGATTTTTCCTATATCTACTGTATTTCAGGGGCCAACCTGATGGATTTCTACCTCTTAATATGACTTTTCTACCTTATTCCACATAGAGAATTGGACTTTTTTCCTAGATCTAGGGATTTTTCCACAGAGATTCCCGTATTCCACCTAGTTTTTCCCTAGATTTCCTGAATTTTAAGACTTAACCTGATGGATTTCTCATGGATGATTACCTTTTTTCCCCAGATCTAGGGAATTTTTCACGTAGGTTGTGTTTAGATTAGTCGTTTCAGGTGGATTTTTTGGGTTAACCTGATGGTTTTCTAAATGTGTTTTTCTCTAGATTTAGGGATTTTTCCACGTAGATTCACATAGTTTATCCCTAGATCTACTGAATTTCCAGGGTTAATCTCATGGATTTCTTAGGGTGTATTGAAGTTTTTCCCTAGATCTAGGGATTTTTCATGTAGGTTGAGACATGTTTATGTATGAATATAAGATTTTTGTATGATGTTCGTGAAAAGTCTATGATGTGAATTGAGATAAGGGTTCTTCGATTACGGTTGTTTCGATGTGATGGATGTTGTAAATCTGAGTGAGTTTGATGTTTTTTATTAACCCAACCTAACCAAACTTTGCTAACATTGTTATTATATGAGTATTGGTTTCTTCTGCAAGCATTCAAATCACATCCATTCTTTGAGTTAACCCAACCTAACCAAACTCTGCTAACATAATGATTCATCATATTATATGAGTATTAGTTTCTTCTGCAAGCATTCAAATGAAATACATTTCTTTGATTAACCTAACCTAACCAAACTCTGCTAACATAATGATTCATCATATTATATAAAACGTGAGTTTCTCTGCAAGCATCGGAACACGTCTATCATGCTTTGAAAAAAGCGTTGAAAACGCCTGAACGTACGATGAAAATCGTTGAGAACGTCTGAACGTCTGTGGACAATGTTTAACATGCGTTGAAAAACGCTGAATGACTATACACCCATGAAGAGAACGTCTGAACAAACGTTGAAAAAATGTCCAAAACGTTAAAATGTCTCTGGAAAACGTCTAAGGTGCTTCAAAATCATTGGAAATTTGTAGGTGAGCACACATTTTTATTGTTATTGAACCAACCTCAACCACGTTCATACTCAAACAGTATACTATGTGAGAGGTGAAGAAATAAAACATTTTTGTTTTGTATACATATTTTATTGAAATATAGAAAAATATAATAATATATAGTAATAGTGAATAATAATATATAATAATAACTTCCGAGAATATGGGGTGTTCTTGAACTCTGCTCCTCCAATGCTGCAACCATCAGCGAAATCAGTCGATGTCCATCAACGACTGATCATGGATGGAGTAATGTTCCCAAGGTAACGTCAGGTGTGATCCAGGACATAAGAATCTCTTATCGTCCTCTCCACTCAGAGCGATTTTTTCTTGTTCCATAGAAAACACCTGGTGTTTTTCACTTCTAATCAATCGTTGATAAACATATTTTTTGGTTGAATTTTCCAAGCATTCCTCAAAGTCTTCGAATTCAATCATATTATCTACAATGGTTCTTTTCACACCCTTCGCTTCCTTTGTAGTTCCACAATTTGACAAAATTTGATGAATTCAATCTTTTTTATATCCTTCTTTATCCAAATTGTCTTCAAGTTTTTCAATTTCATCTAAGGGTGTGAAAACCTTCTTTGTATATAATTTTGATCTGAGCCCTATGAAATCGGTCATAATATTGCCGTTATTTTCGTCCTTCCTAATACCGAGAACTTTTTTGTTAACTAAAGGTATGTTATACCTATTGTTCTCGGGATAATCGCTGGTATCGAACATGTAATGGCAATCCTCAAGAATTATTTCATAAACATCGGGACATTGTATTTCATAAATCAGCGAATCGGTATCAGTGTATAATACAGAGCACTTATATCCAAATCTTTTTTGCATATAATTGTAATGGAAATAGTAAATTTCAGTTTTGGATATATCGAGGATGCTGGAACCTACGTTTATTGGTTTATTGAAATACATTTCGGTTTTATTCAATTCAACAGCTATTAAATTTTCATTGAATATTCTGACTCACTTGAATTCTGGTTTGGAGATATATGACTCAGCTCCATATCTACCCTCCCATTTTGTAATAAGTTTCACATTAGAATGTTTCCTAATATTTTCAACGGTTTTACCATGAACTGCATTGTTCATTAATTCATAAAGATTTTTTTAGGAATTATTTTTAGAATTTTTACGTAAATTTGTCTTTAAATCTATGTATGGTTTTAACCAAGTGGACTGATTGAATTAAAGACTCTATGGATTTTTCCGAGAATAAGACCGTTAGACAAAGCCTGTTCCAGGTCAACATAATGAATGATATATTTTTTCTTAGGAAAAAGAGTTGCCATAAGTTTAGTGGGTTCAGACAGAGACGATGATGGTTTCCCTATTTTGGGATTTATATGCTCAGGGCAGAAAGGTATATCCTTATGCTGAACATGAAGATATTGGGGATATTCCAGATCAACTTCGAAAATATACACTTCATCTGAGTCATCAGGTATAGAGGTGATGTCAATGTTAGAATCAATCCATTCGAAACCTCCATAAGGAAGAGTTTGAGACATCGCCCAACCATACTGATTATTTATATCAAAGTACATCAAATAACCGTCGGGTTTTGATGAAGCATATGATGGTAGATATTTATTGTTGGCTTGAGCACGTCTCTTCGAGCAAATTTGGGTGAGTCCACCTCGAATACCTTTTTTTGATAAAGAGGAGCTTGTCGACATCGGTAAGAAGTTCGAGCTCCTGTTTGGTATGATACAACATACACTGCCAAGTATAACTAGGCAGTGTATATGAGTGGGCAGGATCCAACCCGTATGTACTATGGCTACTATTGCGGAATTGTTCGAAAACGTCGGCAAGCAATAATATGTCGATTTTCATGTATAAATCTACATATTCGCCCAACGTTGTGAAGTTGAATGCACTCCACACGTTTTGAGCTCTTTCGTATAGTTTTCGTAGTCATGGTTTTTCGGTGGGAGTATTATGAAAATGTTCGATAGAAGGGGGAGTCGTTTCATTGAATTCATCGGAGGAATCGATATAATCGTGAGGCATCACACCTTTTTTCGTAAGCAAATAAATTTTTTCATTAGAGACTTCTGGAAATTGTACTCTTAAATTTGGAAATTCTGGTAGATAGGATGCTAATTTATCTAGAGAGGAATTTAGAAAACGGAATGGATCAATGAATCGTAAATTAAAGTTGGAACCATTTATATGCTTAGTAAATGATATGTATTTTTCTTTCGTAATTGGAAGCAACTCAATTTTTCCTTCGATTACGGTTGCTATTTTTCCAATAATAAAATGGCTGTCATAGCCGCTGAGATCATGGAACACTACAGGGATCATTTTGCTATCATTCAGATTGATATTGCAGGATTCGTGAGCAGCACCGCGATAATTCGAAGAATTATTATTATCATTATTATTTGTTGGAGAAAGATGAAAATGGTCTCTAAAATTTTTTCCGCCTAGAGAAAATGGCTTTCCACAGATGTGACAGTGAGTTGCTTGTTGGAATGCAGCTTCCTGTTCAACTGTCATTTTCAAATTATAGGTACAATTGTGAATAGTTCCAATTTCTTCTGTTAGATCCAAAAGTTGGTTTGCAAACCATTCCATAGAGTTCTCTCCTCTATGCGAACCGTAAAAGGAAGGGTGTTGTCGTAAGAACATTTCACATAATAGCCGATAGTAGCCGGGGTATGCCATTGATATTTTCCTCCGTCTTGAATTTTATTTAGAATACTTTCAATGTCTGCGTATACGATAAAAGGCACTTTTTCTTTGAATTTATAATCCTTAAATCCAAGAATAGTTTTGTCACCAGTTGGCATTTTAATTTTACATGAAGACATCTATCACAAATGAATTTTTTCGCTTTATCTTCACTAAAATGTTTGGAAAGGAGCCTGGATAGATCCTTGTTCCAACAATAATGATAACGAATAGGTTTATCATCAGATTATTGGTTTTGTATGAGAAGAAGGTTCACATGTTTGTCTCTTTTTTGTGATATCAAGAAGGAAGGAAGGACGGAAAAAGATTTACCTGATTTTTTCAATGTATAAAGATTAACCGAAATGTTATTTTGTTTTTCGAAATCTGGAATTTGGTGGATGGTCATAGGGAACTGTATCCCTTTGAGCTTCAAAACTTCAGAATAATAGGGATATTTTGATGTACGCTGTGCATCTTTTTTAACGGGATACAAGGCTGATACAATTGACCAAGCAAAGCAGGCTACATCATCATTCATTACGTTATTACAGGCTTCTTTTCGCTCAATTTCGATCGGAAGTTCAATATATGACGATCCAATTTGTGGAGAGAATTTATTGATGTTCACCCCTAAGTTGATAATTTTTTGAAGTGCCCACCCGCTTTCTTTCCCACAGAATTTTTCAAGTTCAATGATTATGGGTTTCATCACAAACCATAAATCCAAGTCAGTATTGTGAAATATCGGTGAATTGGCTGTTGTAAAATATTTAAATACGGTTTTTACCATATCAGCCTTTGCGAGTACAAATTGCCCGCAGAATACAGAATTTACCTTGACTGAATCAAAATTCTTTGAAACGTTGTGAATACGTCTTTCGAATAGAGATTTACAATCGGAAAATAAATTTTGAGTATTTTTATGGAAAAGATTAGAGATTTTTCCCGTTCGTATACGCGATCCAAAAGCTGATTCACTGTCATTCCAATGAACCCGATGTTTAGCTGTCACATTCGAATCTTTGGGTCCTGCTCCTTTTTTTCTGTTCATATTCAATCTGATTGTGGAAGGTTTTGACATTCCTTAGTGTTGCCTGCAGCTGTTGTTTTTCTCCCAAAGTTGTTGCTTCCTTCAGAGCTCTATTAATACGTCTATAAGCTTTTGTGCATTCTCGTAACCTGTTGAGGACGGATTTTCCATTGTATTTGGTGGTTATCAACCCCAATATTGAGGTGATGAATGTCAGGACATCAGCAAAATTCATCATATTTTGAACACCTGTAACAAAAATGTGGTAATTAGTCGATGTTATTTTTTTCCCTGGAAAATATGTTAATCGATAACTATTTTCAAGAAAAAAAACGAACCTTCAGTTTGCTGGAAGAGCACCGAAAAAAACACGTCTGACCTCTGTGAAGACCCGATGAAGAATGACGAAAATCAGTCAGTGCAAAGATTTAAGTTCACAGAACAATTTGGTTGGTAGGAAGACTGAATGACAGAAGTGTCACGTGATCAGTTTCGAAAATGACAAAGTCTAAGAAAAACTTACCTTGAGTTCACTGGAGGAGCACCGAAAAAACACGTCTGACCTCTGTGAAGACTCGATGAAAAATGACGAAAATCAGACAGAGTAAAGACTTAAGTTCTAAGAATAATTTGGTTGGGAGGAAGACTGAATGACAGAAGTGTAACGTGATCAGTTTGAAAATGACTGGGTCTGAGAAAAAAAAACTGAAAAAAAACACCCACCCTTGAAGTACTGGAGGAACTCTCTGAAAGACTTGGACATAAAAAAAGTAGCAGAGATGCTTGTCTGTTCAGCGGCTGGAGCAGAAATGAATCAACAGCAAACAGTACCTATACTCAATAACTTTTTCTGAGAACGAATCGGTAGAGCGTGAGAAAGAGCGACTAAAGCGCCACCTGGTGAGTAATTCAAGAACCAAGTTCAGCGATGACGTCACCAAGTTATATAGATTTCAGCTGAGGTTTGATTAGATGGTGGTGTATGCTCATATTTGATATTGAGGATATATGAAGATGTATGCAAGTTGATACCCCCAGGTACCTGCAGGTTGCACGAGGTTGCATGAGGTTACACGAGATTGCACGAGGTTGCACGAAGTTGCATGAGGTTGCACGAGGTTGCACGAGGTTGCATGAGGTTGCACGAGGTTGCATGAGGTTGCATGAGGTTTCACGAGGTTGCCCGAGGTTGCCCGAGGTTGCACGAGGTTGAACGAGGTTACACCCATAAACAACCATAAACACTCATGAACACTCATCCCCAACACCAAAATACCCTTCAACACCCATAAACACCCATAAACACCCATCAACACCCATCAACACTCATCAACACCCATCAACACCCATCAACACCCAGCAACACCCATCAACACCCATCAGCACCCAAAAACTATGAGTGCAGATGACCCCAGAGCTCAGGCAGCGGAGGGCCTGATCCTGGAACAGAAACAGCAAACAGGTCGGTCGGAGGTTTTCTCAAAGTGCCTCAAACCTAATAGGGCAGCCATTTTTTCAAGATGGCTGACGTTTTTTCCTACCAGTTGGCAGACATGTTTTTTTCTTTTATGGTAGCCATTTCACCAAGATGGCTGACTCTATATTAATTTTCTATACAAAAACCTATAGTTTGAACCGGAGTAGCCATTTTTCCATGATGACTGCCTTTTTTTCGAAGATGACTGACATTTTTCATCATTTCGAAAATGGTGGCCAGAATTTTTCTCTTATTTTTTTCAGCGGCCATGTTTCTTTCTTGAGTACTTGTCAAGAAAAAGTTTGGCGGCTATGGTTTTTCTCCTCGGTGAAGCCATTTTTTTCATATGGTTGTATTTTTTTTAATCATTGAAGCGGCCATGTTCCTTCTCTCCTAACAGTTTTTTGCCTCAATTTTTCTATAACGGCAGCCATTTTTTTCTATCGTTATACCTGAAGACCCCTTCAACGAACCACCCATGGCAGAGATCAGGTGAAAACTCCGAACTCCCGCCTTGCCGGTTCGACAGGAACCGGTGCATCCGCCAAAACCCTGTAACACTATGAGCGCAGCTGGAACTGCGCTCATAGTGGTATAGCTTATCTACTAACTTTCATCTATTGCCCAACAGATAGCACCCCCTCCTCCGAAATCATCTTTTTTATATAATAAATTATACCTTATATGAGTTGGAGAAACTTCTGAAACGTTAAAAACATGCATCGGACATAGCAAACATCCACCCGATTCAGCATACATTCATATTTTCTAAGAAAAAACAATAATTTGTCCTCTGCAGCAAAAAATCTACTCTTGAACACCGTGGAAGTCTGAAAATCGTCATTTATGCACACACACCAATGGAAGTACCTCTCAAACGTTATAAAACATGCATTCAACCCAGAATAGACTCACACAGTATGGAAATAGCCAAGCATACATTCAATCTACTGAAAAAACACAAAAAGGTCAAAATTATGAATTTAACGTATAATACACCACACTTTCTCGCAAAAAAATTGATAATTCACCTTCTGCAGCGAAAAAATCCACTGTGAAAACTATAAAATATCCAAAAACGCACTAAACTATTGAAGAAATCCACGAGGACGATAAGAACAAGCATTCAACTCTATAACACATATTTTCTAGGAAAAAACTAGTAATTCGTAGTCTGCAAACGAAAATGAACTCTCAGTCTATATGAAATAAAGTACAAGGTAATCGTGCCAACACTGAATGAAAATACTCCAAACATTCATTCTATATCACTGAAAGTTTATATATTTTCATAAAAAATTTGCTCTTAGCCACCCGAAAAACCATATTTGATTCAATAATAATGCCTTAATGCTCATGTATTCAACCCACGAAAATGCACAGGAATTATCATTTCCAAACGAATTCCATTCATTTTCATTCGAAATATAGGTACTTGTAAATTATATTCAATTCAATCAACACTGAATGAACACAACACTCTGGAATTCGAACTATTCATTCAATCCATGAACAATCACTGAAATTATCATTTTCCATATGTACTTAAACGAATTTGAATCGATCACGGTAATCCGAAGGTATTGAAACAAATGAAATATGAAATATATCTGAAAGTTATAATAAACCAAGCGAATATCTGAGAATCCCCGCGATACACAAGTTCGTGCCTGCATGAAATCTGCTGATAGAGATATTATTAATCCTAGCGTTGATGTATTTACAGCGTTGCCGTAGTGAGTTCAAAGTATGATATTTTCAGAATCATAAAATTTGATATTTTTAGTCAAATTTCAATAGTGTGATATATCTTAGACGTTTCACAGCTGATTTTGACTATTTGTTTTAAGTTGGTGTGATTTTTCAGTGTTGTTGGGTGTTGATGGGTGTTGATCAGTGTTGATGGGTGTTGATGGGTGTTGAGGGTTGATGGGTGTTGATGGGTGTTGATGGGTGTTGATGGGTGTTGATGGGTGTTGATGGGTGTTGATGGGTGTTTATTGGTGGTGATGGGTGTTGATGGGTGTTCATAAGTGTTTATGGTTGTTTATGGGTGAAACCTCGTGCAACCTCGTGCACCTCGGGCAACTTCGGGCAACCTCGTGCAACCTCGTGCAACCTCACGCAACCTCGTGCAACCTCATGCAACCTCGTGCAACCTCGTGCAACCTCATGCAATTTCGTGCAACCCCGTGCAACCTCGTGCAACCTCGTGCAACCTGGAGGTACCTGGGGGTACCTGGGGGTAACAAGTTGCATACATCTTCATATGTCCTCAATATCAAATATGAGCATACACCACCATCTCATCAAATCTCAGCTGAAATATATATATAACTTGGCGACGTCATCGCTGAACTCAGTTCTTGAATTACTCACCAGGTGGCGCTGTTGTTGCTCTGTCTTACGCTCTACTGATTTTTTCTCAGAATACGTTATTAAGTATAGGTACTGTTTGCTGTTGATTCATTTCTGCTCCAGCCGCTGAACAGACAAGACGTGTGTCTCTAGAGCAGCTCTGCTACTTTTTTTGTGACCAAGTCTTTCAGAGAGTTCCTCCAGTACTTCAAAGGTGGGTGTTTTTTTTAACAGGTTTTTTTTTCGCAGACTCAGTCATTTTCAAACTGATCACGTGACACTACTGTCATTCAGTCTTCCGTCCGACCAATTTGTTCTTAGAACTTAAGTCTTTGCACTGTCTGATTTCATTTTTCCAGTCGTCAGAGAGGTCAGACGTGTTTTTTTCAGTGCTCCTCCAGTGAACTTTTTCTGCATTTGTCATTCAGTCTTCCTCCCAACCAAATTATTCTTAAACTTAATCTTCACTGTCTTTTTTGTCATTCTTCATCGAGTCTTCACAGAGGTCAGACGTGTTTTTTCGGTGCTCCTCCAGTGAACTCAAGGTTCGTTTTTTTCTTGGAAATAGTTAGCGATTCGCAAGGTTAGGCTCTGTCATTTTCACAACTGATCACGTGACACTTCTGTCAATCAGTCTTCCTTCTAACCAAGTTGTTCTTAGAACTTGAGTCTTTGCACTGTCTGATTTGCGTCATTCTTCATCGAGTCTTCACAGAGTTCAGACGTGTTTTTCGGTGCTCCTCCAGCAAACTTTTCTTGGAAATAGTTAGCGATTCGCATATTTTTTAGGGAAAAATTAGCTTGACTAATCACCTAATTTTTGTTGAAGGTGTTCAAAATATGATGAATTTCGCTGATGTCCTGACATTTATCACCTCGATATTGGGGTTGATAACCACCAAATACAATGATAAATCCGCCCTCAACGGGTTACGAGAATGCACAAAAGCTTATAGACGTATTAATAGAGCTCTGAAGGGAACAACAACTTTGGGAGAAAAACAACAGCTGCAGGCAACCCTAAGGAATGTCAAAACCGTCCGCAATCAGATCAAATATGAACAGAAAAAAGGAGCAGGACTCAAAGATTCGAATGTGACAGCTGAACATCGTGTTCATTGGAATGACAGTGAATCAGCTTTTGGATCGCATATCAGAACAGGAACTATCTCTGATCTATACCATGAAGATACTAAAAATTTCTTTTCCGATTGTAAATCTCTATTCAAAAGACGTATTCACAACGTTTTAAAGAATTTTGATTCAGTCAAGGTAAATTTTGTATTCTGCGGGCAATTTGTACTCGCAAAGGCTGATATGGTAAAAACCGAATATAAATGTTTTACAACAGACAATTCACCGATATTTCACAATACTGACTTGGATTTATGGTTTGATGATAGAGTGATGAAACCCTTGATGATTGAACTTGAAGAATTCTGTGGGAAAGAAAGCGGGTGGGCACTTCAAGAAATTATCAACTTGGGGGTGAACATCAATAAATTCTCCCCACAAATCGGATCGTCATATATTGAACTTCCGATCGAAATTGAGCGGAAAGAAGCCTGTATTAACGTAATGAATGATGATGTAGCCTGCTGTGCTTGGTCAATTGTATCAGCCTTGTATCCCGTTAAAAGAGATGCACAGCGTACATCAAAATATCCCCATTATTCTGAAATTTTGAAGCTTAAAGGGATACAGTTCCCTATGACCATCCACCAAATTCCAAATTTCGAAAAACAAAATAACATTTCGGTTAATGTTTATACATTGAAGAAATCAGGTGAATCTTCCTTCGTCCTTCCATCCTTCTTGACATCACAAAAAAGAGACGAACATGTGAACCTTCTTCTCATACAAAACCAATATTCTGATGATGAACCTATTCGTTAACATTATTGTTGGATCAAGGATTTATCCAGGCTTCTTTCCGAACAACTTAGTGAAGATAAAGCAAAAAAATTCATTTGTGATAGATGTCTACATTGTTTTGGATTGGAGGATAAATTGAAAAATCATGCTGAATTATGTATAAAAATGAACGAATGTGAAATTTAAATGCCAACTGATGAAAAAACTATTCTCAAATTTAAGGATTATAAATTCAAAGAAAAAGTACCTTTTATCGTATTCGCAGACATTGAAAGTATTCTAAATAAAATTCAAGATGGAGGAAAATATCAATGGCATACCCCGGCTACTATCGGCTACTATGTGAAATGTTCTTACGACAACACCCTTTCTTTTTACCGTTCGTATAGAGGGGAGAACTCTATGGAATGGTTTCCAAACCAACTTTTGGAGCTAACGGAAGAAATTGGAACTATTCACAATTGTACCTATAATTTGAAAATGACAGTTGAACAGGAAGCTGCATTTCAACAAGCAACTCACTGTCACATCTGTGGAAAGCAATTTTCTCTAGGTGATAAGAATGTTAGAGACCATTTTCATCTTTCTCCAACAAATAATAATAATAATTCTTCGAATTATCGCGGTGCTGCTCACGAATCCTGCAATATCAATCTAAATGATATCAAAATGATCCATGTAGTGTTCCATAATCTCAGCGGCTATGACAGCCATTTTATTATTGGAAAAATAGCCACCGCAATCGAAGGAAAAATTGTGTTGCTTCCAATTACGGAAGAAAAATACATATGATTTACTAAGCATATTAATGGTTTCAACTTCAATTTACGATTCATTGATTCATCCCGTTCTCCAAATTCCTCTCTAGATGAATTAGCATCCTATCTACCCGAATTTCCAAATTCAAGAGCACAATATCCAGAGGTCTCTAATGAAAAAATTGATTTGCTTACGAAAAGAAGTGTGATGCCTTACGATTATATTGATTCCTTTGATAAATTCAATAAAACGACTCTCCCTTCTACCGAACATTTTTATAATACTCTTACCGAAAAACCATGTCCACGAAAACTATACGAACGAGCTCAAAACGTGTGGAGTGCATTCAACTTCACAACGTTGGGCGAATATGTAGATTTATACATGAAAATCGACATATTATTGCTTGTCGACGTTTTCGAACAATTCCGCAATAGTAGCCATAGTACATACGGGTTGGATCCTGCCCACTCATATACACTGCCTGGTTATACTTGGCAGTGTATGTTGTATCATACCAAACAGAAGCTCGAACTTCTTACCGATGTCGACAAGCTCCTCTTTATCGAAAAAGGTATTCGAAGTGGACTCAGCCAAATTTGCTCGAAAGGACGTGCTCAAGCCAACAATGAATATCTACCATCATATGATTCATCAAAACCTGACAGTTATTTGATGTACTTTGATATAAATAATCAGTATGGTTGGGCGATGTCTCAACCTCTTCCTTATGGAGGTTTCGAATGGATTGATTCTAACATTGACATCACCTCTATACCTGATGACTCAGATGAAGGGTATATTCTTGAAGTTGATCTGGATATCTCCAATATCTTCATGATCAGCATAAGGATATACCTTTCTGCCCTGAGCATATAAATCCCAAAACTGGGAAACCATCATCGTCCCCGCCTGAACCCACTGAACTTTTGGCAACTCTTTTTCCTAAAAAAAATATATCAATCATTATGTTAACCTGGAACAGGCTTTGTCTAACGGTCTTATTCTCAAAAAAATGCATAGAGTTCTTCAATTCAATCAGTCCACTTGGTTAAAACCATACATAGATTTAAACACAAATTTACGTAAAAATGCTAAAAATAATTTCGAAAAAAATCTTTATGAATCAATGAACAACGCAGTTCATGGTACAACCGTTGAAAATATTAGGAAACATTCTTATGTGAAACTTATGACATATAGTCATATATCTCCAAACCAGAATTCAAGTCAGTCACAATATTCAATGAAAATTTAATAGCAGTTGAATTGAATAAAACCGAAATTGATTTCAATGAACCAATATACGTAGGTTTCAGCATCCTCGATATATCCAAAACTAAAGTTTACCATTTCCATTACAATTATATGCAAAAAAGATTTGGAGATGAGTGCTTGTATTATACACTGATACCGATTCGCTGATTCATGAAATACAATGTCCCGATGTTTATGAAATAATTCGTGTGGAATGCCATTACATATTCGATACCAGCGATTATCCCGAGAACAATAGGTATAACATACCTTTAGTTAACAAAAAAGTTCTCGGGATTATGAAGGACGAAAATCTCATGACCGATTTCATAGGGCTCAGACCAAAATTATATGCAACGAAGGTTTTCACACTTTTAGATGGAATTGAAAAATTTGAAGACAATTTGGATAAAGAATGATATAAAAAAGATGAAATTCATCAAATTTTGTCAAATTATGGAACAACAAAGAAAGCGAAGGGTGTGGAAAAAGCCATTGTAGATAATATGATTGAATTCGAAGACTTTGAGGAATGCTTGGGAAATTCAACAAAAAAAATGTTTATCAACGATTGATTAGAAGTGAAAAACACCAGGTGTATTCTATGGAACAAGAAAAAATAGCTCTAAGTGGAGAGGACGATAAGAGATTCTTGTGTCCTGGATCACACCTGACGGTACCTTGGGGACATCACTCCATGATCAGTCGTTGATGGACATCGACTGATTCCGCTGATGGTTGCAGCATTGACGGAGCAGAGTTCAAGAACACCTCATATTCTCGGAATTCATTATTATATATTATTATTTACTATTACTATATATTATTATATTTTAACTCATATAATATGATGAATTATTATGTTAGCAGAGTTTGGTTAGGTTGGGTTAATTTTAAAAATGTATGTCATTTGAATGCTTGCAGAAGAAACAAATACTCATATAATAACAATGTAAGCAAAGTTTGGTTAGGTTGGGTTGATAAAAAACATCAAACTCACTTAGATTTACAACATCCATCACATCAAAACAACCGTAATCGAAGAACCCTCATCTAAATTCACATCATAGACTGTTCACAAACATCATACAAAAATCTTATATTCATACATGAACATGTCTCAACCTACATGGAAAATCTCTAGATCTAGGGAAAAACTTCAGTACACCCTAAGAAATCCATGAGATTAACCTTGAAAATTCAGTAGATCTAGGAATAAACTATGTGAATCTACGTGGAAAAATTTAATAAAAAAAATTCATTCATCTCATGGGAAATCCATCAGGTTAACCCAAAAAATCCACCTGAAACGACTAATCTAAATACAACCTACGTGAAAAATTCCCTAGATCTGGGGAAAAAAGTCAATCATCCATGAGAAATCCATCAGGTTAAGTCTTAAAATTCAGGAAATCTGAGGAAAAACTAGGTGGAATACGGGAATCTCTGTGAAAAAATCCCTGGATCTAGGGAAAAAGTCCAATCCTCTATGTGGAATGAGGTAGAAAAGTCATATTAAAAGGTAGAAATCCATCAGGTTGACCCCTAAAATACAGTTGATATAGGAAAAATCCAGGGTAATATAGACCTCAAGCATGTAAAAAATGGGTGTTCCCCAAATATATGATTTGAGGTTAGGGGTGAATATTCAAGTAATAGTACACAAAGTTACCCTTGTCGTAACATTATGATCTAATGTGAACAACCAGAGTGATTCAAAACGTCGAGAACCTGATGATGGTCTGATGAAGGTTGAACTGAAGATGAATCAGAATGCCGAGAACCCGATGAAGATTCGAAACTTCGAGAATCTGATTATGGTCAAATAAAGGTTGAATTGAAGATAAATCGAAACGTCGAGAACCTGATGATGGTCTCATAAAGATCGGAACAGGTAAAAGGTAGCAAAATGACCACGTTGGACCTTAGATTTTCTTATGGATTTCTTAGGGTGTACTGTTTCCACCCGGCTCGGGTTCGAATCCCGCAGCTGGTGAAAATTTTTTCAAGGTCCCAAGAGTGGCTTCGGATCCCACTATAAAAGGTAAGGTCCCCGTAATTTTAACTCGTACAAGTTTCCATTAACTTCTGAGGGTTGTTCAAACAACTAAGAAAGCGGTAAAAAAAAAAAAATTTACATGGGAAAAACTGCCAAAGTACGCCCGTACCCGTATAGCTATATTTACTTAGGTGATACCAAATCTATCTGCACAACAAATATGAGTTATACTGGATATCCGAATAACTTGATTTCGAGTTTTTTTTATATGAGAGTTAAGAAATCCTCTTCAATGTTAACAGGAGATACATGGGAGCTTCCGTAAGGAGTAAAACAAATTGGAACAGATTTTGTTCCAGATTATTTTTATCCAGTTGTTCAGTTGATCTGATTTCGAATTCGAAGAGATTTTCAGCCTACGTTGCCTCCTGATATTGCTTTCGAAAATGTCGTTTGGTTATTTGATTGCTTCTGGTGTGCAGTTTACATCATTCAAAATGAACCACACTCAGTCCTTGAGATCTATCAATCCTGCGAATTTCATATTTCTACATCAACATTTACGAAAGATACAGGGGGGTGAGACATACTGTATACATACTTGTTGGGTAAGTAAGTATATTTCTCAATGCTTTCCCAAAATGAATGTGGTAGTTCTTCGCTTCGCTTAATCTCTATGACAGATTAGATTCCCACCTGAAACGGTAGATGGCATGAACTTGTGAAGAGATACTTTGTACAGCAAGTTCAGAGATACCATTCAGAGTTCAGAGATACCATTTAACAACTGCGTGAACTCCGTATCTTGTCAACTACTATTATGTGATTCTAAGATCTGCAACAACGTGATTTAGCCATTTTACGAGAATAATTTCGAGAAGTTACTTCAAGAAGTCGTTTGAAGAGAATATATTTCCAATTTTCTACTTTTTTTTTATGTTCTGGTTCCCACGAAAAGGGATATCCTGTAATGTTCAGAGAACATCGTGGGAACCAAGGGAAAGAAGGTAGGAGTTGGTGTTCTTCTTAAATTTCTATCAGGGGTAAATACAAATTCTGAGCGTTTAACGTTGCTACAAAACCTTATTGACTAAGCCTTAAAGAACCTTCCATGTCAAGCTATCATTGTGTATTCTTGACCAGAGCACACCTACTTTGGACCTGGTAACTCCCACTCCAGCCCGTTTGTCCATCAGTGTACCAAACTAAGGCATCCCGGTCTAGTTGAGGCACGTTTGTTGTGCATATATCGTAGTTGTTCATGACGACAATTTCATAATGCACTCCAAAGTCGTGCTTAGCCAGATATCTGATTGTTTGAACCTGGAATCTGAAGGAATATTTTCCAGACTTTCCAGGAGTCGATTCAGATTTCCAGCTTCCGATTTTTGCCACTATTCTAAGGAAGCATAGACGCACTGTTTTCAGTCCCTTCCTTGCGAACCAGCTTCAGGGTTGTCTTTATCCGATGACTATACCTCGGGCAAAAAGAGATCTATACAATACTTCAGTGTGAGAAGGAAAATGATAAGAGGGCCATTGAAGAGAAATTGATCCATATGCTGTCAGATAAACAATGACTTATGAACATGCAAAGATGAACTGAGAATACTGACAGAACGAAATGGCGTCACGCTGGTTTGGATACCAAGACATGGAGAAATTGCAAGAAGTTCGGCAAAAGAGGATCGGAATACGAACAAGATCCAAGACAGGCCCTGGAAGTGACCAAATTCACAGTATGGGTATCTATGGATGCAAAAAAAATTGAAATAATAATGATATAGCCTCCCAGGAAACGGAAACAGAAAAAATCGAAGGACTGTGTCAGGAAGAGGACTTGTTAACTTCGAATAGGGGACAAAAAGAAAATCATTAGGGGCTTTCGACTGGACATGTGCCGGTTGAAGTGCACATTAAATTAATTGGAATATACAATGGCAACCCAACCTGCCGACTATGCGACAATAAATTAGAAACAGGGTCCCATATATTGGGCAACTACGGAGGTTTGGATGGCAGACGACAGCCAATATTTGGACAAATCAAAACATATTGTATACTCAATGCATGACTTGCAGAAGGACTCCACACCACCAAGGGGTTTCCATAAAGGCCTAACCACCTAACAAAAAATAATGATTCGGCGTTCTCAATTATATAATTCGTTTATTTTCTGTGTTTTTTTCTCTTCACTGCCCACATGGATCGGTACGTAGCAGTGATGCTACTTATTATGAATATCAATCATTTTCATCGCCAAATTTTCGGCTTCTGTAATCAAGGTTACATGCCATCATTGTCATTCTCGATTTCAGTTTTATGTTTCTCCCAAATGTCTGTGGGAATGAATTCGAAATTTGTATCTTCATCGTCATATTCTGAAATTGTTATTCCAGCTATATATGGTGCTTCAAAAACTACAATCTGGGAAACTTTGAACAACTGTTGAATTATCTTCACTACCTTCGACGTCTTCAGCATCGCAACACCATTTTTGTCGGGTTTATTATCAAGTTCAAACTCGGTTGAGGAAATACATTGATCTTGTATAGATGAAGTGTAGGAAAAACGACATTCTGAAGTCAGTATCAACGCAGTTGCCACAAACACCAGACATGCTACTGAATACTTTTTTTTGTACCTTTATCAAGGATTGTCGCGGTGAATGTGAGTACAGGAAAATCGGATTGAATTCTTTTACTGCTCATGGCCATTGGCATGGTCAATCCTGCTTGGTTGCCCTTCCAAGGATGTACTCACATTCTCAATGATGATATGCTATTGGTAATAAGTGGGGACGATGACATTCAATGCTTTCATGAACAAGTATTCCATCAACATTTCAAATACTTTAACTAATGTAGAAGAAAACATGCCTCGTAGCCTCTTCGGATATAAATAGAATGTGAACGTAATTATATTTATAGGAATAAAAAGTAAGTAAGTAAGTTGTGACTCTAATGCATTTACTTATCTTTCTCAATAATGCAGTCATTATGGAGGAGTATCTCTAGAAAAGTTATATTCCTATATTTACATCTGGAATTTGTGTTGCAATAGTACTAATCTCAACTTTGGTATGAAGACGGTTCATTTTACTTTCAGTATAGCGGTAGCATTCACATTGGTATAATGGTCCTCGGATTCATCACAGGAGTATGGGCAATGATAGTTCTAGAATTGGGGCAACAAGTCATTGATGAGGTGAAGTTTTTTAAAATTGAACTGTAATATGCATGCATTCATTCAAAGAGTAGTATTCCGTGCATACAATTGAAGGCTTTTTGATGGGATCGTTCTAGCCTACTTCAGAGGAGGCAAGAGAACATCCTTCTATACATAGTCCGCATACGTCGGAGAACCTTGAAACTGGTATACATATGGAGCAGGACAGAGTCAACTCCATATCGAAGGCAGAAAAGGAGGGTTCAACATAACCTGAATTCCTGTGACCAATCAGCCTATCATAGTTTGCTTCGATAACGTTGAAAAAAGCTGTATAAAATTATATCAGTACCCAAACCTTGAAACAGGTGCCACCGCACTAAGGTAAGCATAAAGCGGGAAAATTCTCGCACTACTGCAGATGGAATAAAAGAAGCACTGCCAAATAACGATACCGTGTTATGTGTCTTCCGGCTGCTTTCGACAACATTTCACTCGAGATTAATGAACGAACAAAAGATAATAGGGAACCGGCAGGCTGGTCAGGTTGGGTCTTATCGATACCTCAAGTCAAGCAAGATCGGGCGAGACCAGTATTTGGATAGGTGACCGCCTGCCAGGGAAGACTCGCGTTTAAAAAGCTGCGAACAACTTCAGATATGGCGATAGATATGCCGTTCTTCGGAGGGTACGTCTAGACAGTTCATGGTTGGAAATACCAGAGGATTCGGAAAAATTTCCGGTTGGGAAAGTGTGCTCACCGGCTTCGGTGTTCAGCAGGAATACGCCAACATCAAATGAAGAAATATAAAAAGATAACAGAGGAGTAGATAGAGCAAGACTTTTGGTCGTTGCATCATCTCCGCGGCCAAGCTGACCTCGTCGGGTTCTGTCAATCTCAGTCGAACTACCTAAAGTGAAGTAGACTGTACAAAAAATTGAGTGGTCCAATATCTTGGCTGATTCCTTATCGCTAACCTTTCGAAATTGTTGTATTTCAATTTCAAAGCTGAAATGCGACCCACCTTCGTAGCTAAGTTTTTCTTATTCGTGAATTCGATCTCAGAAAACTGCTAGTAATGGTAGTCGATACAAACTCCTGACGATAAATATATCATAATCATAATCATAATCATAATTTATTCACTCAAGTTTATAATTTATAATTTCACAGTGTAAATTGCATTCTTGGAATGGCGAATGGTGAATAAATTTAAGAAAATACTTACGAAGCAGGGTATGCCTGCTTGTGTGTATATATATATATATATATATATATATATATATATATATATATACATATATATATATATATATATATATTGTGAAAGATGTCATTTTAACACCCCATTCGTAAAGCGTTTTTTTAAGTTGATGATTGGATCTACTCTGTACACTTAGATAAAGTAGAAGCTTATTTTTTTTCGATAGTTATAATATCAACTAACGATTCACCGCTTTCTCAGATATGAGCGTATGTAGAGGCATTGTCAATATTCAACGCACAAAATGGTATAGGAAAGCAATATGTTCTAATAAGTTGCCATTCCTATCATTCACCGAACATGAAAACAAATCTCGTCAAAGGGTTACAAACTAGACATATCAACTGGAATGTTTAAATAAATGAATTGAAATCTATGTAGAGAGAATTATATCCGCTCATATACATTAATAAATTATTATTCAGCTTAGAACGTAACTCGACTAATAACTTTTTGATAATAAAAAAAACCAATTCCAATGATAACAATTCAAATATGTGTGCAAAACACTTCTCTGCAGAGAAGAACTAACTACTGAGCTCACAAATGTCTTCAGATTTGATACATAACGTATTGCAAAAAAAAAGGTAAAACCATTGCTAGTCTTCACAATAAAACTAAAACCCCTTTAATATTTTGGAAACGGCTAATGTCATATGTATACAGGGTCGCTCATACCTATGGAAATAGTCAATTATCTCCTAAAGTAAGATAGCTAGCGAAAAATGTTAGGACACAAAAGTTTTAGGGTTTTTTTAAATCTATTAAAATAAGTATACAGGATCAGTCAAAAAGTCATGACGAAGCAAAGTTTTCTGTATATTATTCCATACTTCAATTCTTCTCAAAATTGTAAATTAATATAGCACATCATTTTAATTTAACCGTTTCCAAGATATCGAATTTTGAAAATAACCTTTTACTACTCTCAAATTTATTGAAGAAAAAGTCCGAAATTATGGATATTTATTATGAAAATTACACAAGGTGGAGTATTATGGATGATTGAATTTTAATTATTACTTTTTTAGAGAGAATAAAAGAGCATAATTGTTCAGGGTTGATAAAAATGCATGAAACGAAATCCTGGATATTTTTAATTTTATTAAAACAATAGTTATGTCAGAAAAAAAAAGATAGAAAACAAGTTTTAATGAACATATTTTCATTGGAAATATATTTAATGGTGGAAAGTTTATGCCTTATCCTTTCTTACAACTCTTCGATATTTTGCGGCCTCTTTTTGTTACTACATTTTTTATGTAACCTACAGAAAAAGTGAGATCATATCCATTTATCAGGAGAAGTTTCATTTAGATATGCCCGTACCATACGTCCAAAATGTGAAGGAGCTCCATCTTTTTGAAACCATATTTGTTCTGTCGGCAAAATTGGGATTGTTATTTTTCGGGAATAATCGTCCACGCTCTGGAATAATATGCTCTTGCAAAAGTAATAAATATCGTTCAGAGTTCAAATTTTCGTTTATAAAAACATTTTTTTTTGTGGTCGTTGAGTGTGAACTTCCTGAATCCAATGTGGATTTTGGTCTGACCAATACCTACAGTTGTGTAGGTTTGTGTGCCCGTTTAAACAAAATGTAGATTCGTCAGGAAACAATTGTAGACCACATCTACAATTTTTGCAGTTTGCTAATTTTTTGAATAGAATATCGACTCATGTTTTGATTGGAAACCCTCTGTTGTGTCAAATTTATTGGATTTTCCACCACATCTAACATGACGTTCAAAAGACTATGAACTCAATGGACTGAAATATTTTTGTATAATTATAAGAAAGTTAATTTCAGATTTCGATACCTCGAACACGGTTTAATTTAGGATATGATACGCTATATCAATTAAAATATGGAATAATATACAGAGTGTTCCATTGAAGAAAAAGCAACTTTGTTTCGTCATGACTCTTTGACTGATCCTGTATACTTAATTCTTCATTGTAATAAATGTCAAACAACCCTAAAACTTTTGTGTCCTAACATTTTTCGCTAGCTATCTTACTTCAGGAGATAACTGACCGTTTCCATACATATCAGCGGCCCTGTATAGAATTCCTTGCCTTATCTGTTACATAATATATATTGGCCAAACTAGTACGAATTCAACAGGTCACATATCATGTCATAAGAGTGATTATATAAAAAAAAATCGTTGTGCCTTAGCGGAACAATATCAATTTCAACAACTCGGTAATTTTAATAATCCATCGATTTTAGCAGTGGAGAATAATTACTTGAAAAGCAATTTTCTTGGAATGGTTTTCGGACAATGAACCGAACAGTATGAACAAAGGACAGGTATTTCCAACTTAAGTGTTATCTATAATTATTTATTAAAGTTAGATTCAAATGGAAGTTCTAATAACAATGTTATTTCAAATTATTCTCCACCCAAAGTTCGTTATCGACAAAACACATTTTTTTTACAATTAATTTTTTCACACATGACAAGTGACATCTTGTCAGGTATTTTTTGTCTCCTCAGTTATAACTGAACCATGTGGTCTGCCATTATATAAATTATATTATTAAATATTTCCAAGGGTTTTTACAGTTTCACTTTTCTATTCTATCTTTACCCACAAATCATGTGTTTTGGATTGAGTTTTGTGATGTGTTCACCACTGTTTAATTTCTACCTATAATGAAGACTAATTTTTTCACATACCTAACCTCAACTCAGTTAGTTCTCATTCAATAATTTTATGCTGTTTCACTCACAAGATTCTTTTTTGTTCCACAGAATGAACGTTTTTGTGAGCTTGACAAATTGAGGTATTTTTTTATCTCACTAACTAGTCCTTTTCAATTAGTCAAGCTGTCAAATGAAAGCCTTATTTGACTGCTTGACTAGTAAAGTACAATATATATATATATATATATATATATATATATATATATATATATATATATATAAATATATTTATGGTATATATGTTAACATTATCGTAGGCCCCCTTAATATCTAGGAATACCGCAATTACCTGTTGCTTTAAGCCAAATGCCATTTGGACGAATACAGTTAGATATGCAATGTTATCAATTGTACTCTTACCCTTCCTAAACCCAGTCTGGTACTAAGATAATATCTTCCTTATTTTCCACATGTCAATCAAGCCTGAATTTAACAATTTTTTCCAAAATTCCATTGCAATTGGTCTTAAATTACTAACTTCATCTAAAATATTTTTATTTTTACCAATTCCTATTATGATGTATTCTTTCCAGTTTTTCCGTATATTTCCATTTCCTGAAATATTGTTGAAGATTTCCAATAACTGAAATTTCATTGATGTAGGTAAGTAAATGAAAATTTGATATGAAATGTCATCTTTGCCAGGTTTCGTGATTTTTTTCATTCTGAGCACATCATTTAGTTCATTTAATGTAAATAAATTCGGTTTTTCATATGGTACGTTCAAGGAAAATGTCGGACCTATATCGCATCTCGACATCTTATTATATATTATTATTGTTTTTTATATATATGTTAATTGAGAAACAAAAATATTTTTTTAAATCTTTTATTATTTTTTTTTATCTTATTTTTTTTTTAGTTATCTAATTTTGATTATTTTCAAAATTATTCAATGCAATTTTTCTCTCATTAACTTTTTTATCACATTCCTCATCCCACCATGGATTTTCTGGCCTACCATTACTGATTTTCTCCTCTTGTACTTGTATATCTGCTGTATCTTTCATTATATTTATCATCTCCTCATAGCTATGTTTTTTATTGATTTCATACCTGTTAAGTCTGGAGATATACAGTGTGTTATTTATTTTCAAAAAACCACACACCTGCCACACACCAAATGTTAAAGGGAGTGTTGGGGAAGTAAATACTTCACATCTGACTGACCAAATGTTCAGCCCGGCCTATACAGGGTGTAATGAATCAACAAAGCACATCTGCAACACCAAACTTATTGTTAGATTGAGAAAACAAGCATTAAGAGCATCGACTGTCTGAGGATGGTCGAACCGAGCTTATGTCACTGGAGCGGTCTACAGAAAATATCTCTTCCTCTCTATACTTGGGCGTTGAGTTGTTCAACCAGGAAATACGTACCGTTTTCAGAAAGATTCAAAAAAATAATAATGCACTCATAAACATAGTAAGAATATACATATATATTCAATCAGAATTAACAAAGTGTTTCATCCGTTCTATGAACGGATAAGATGATACAATATTCAGGAAAACAATAGAGTGTAGTAAACTTGAAGTCATTTCTTTATCAGTCTACAATTCGAATATATTGACGAGAAGCAATTGTGACATCAATTGGTAAAAACGACTCTGGGTGATTATCTTTTGAAAACTTTGGTAACATGAAATGCTGAAGATACACTCAAAGACACATTCGTATTATAAAGATTCGATTTGCCCAACTATAAATACAGAAAAACACATATGAACTTACTCTAAATCAGCATGGCCAACACTTTTCACTTGAGAAGGCTTTTAACCGACAATGAGTTTAATTGTATTATTATTTGGATTAATCCCGCTGAAAAATGTTTATTTTATTCTACCTCGCACTGTATATTAGATCATCGATGTATGGATACGGTTTTCTATGAGGCCATGAACTATCGAATTGAGGTTTTTCGTTGACTCATCACGTTCTTGAAGCGTTGATGAATAATAGTAATTTTGGAAAAATTACTTGTTTACTCGTGAATTCACTTGGCTACTGTTAGTACTCAGATTAGCTTGATTTGACTGTTATTTCTCTCAATGGCTACTTAAGTTCACTGCCTGATGACTATATTCTTACTTTTCTGTTCTTAATGTCACTATATTGTGATCGAATGAAATCTAACCTCATTTTTGAGAGGAACATATTACCGGAGTAACGTCTATGTGATGACTGGCTTCTTGATGGCCTCGCCTCGCGCTTTTGTATCCTTCGACCCTAACCATGATTCATCCACGGATTACATTCCCACACTAGTTATCTTCCCCTTGTCAGCGGCTCAATAATTAATGGCTTGCTCTTGTCAACGCGAATGGATGAGAACGAGGGAGTTTATCCCTCTCGCGGTTGAGTTACATCAATGGGCTGTCATAACCTATGAGTTATAGCGTTTTTCTGTCGTAACAAATATATAAAAAAAATGTTTATGATATTTCGTAGCCGGAATGCAATTAGGCGAGCTGTCAACAACTATGAATTCATACTTTGTTTACCAAGAAATTTTTTGGATATGCGTAACTAGGAGGTGATGATTTATCAATAGCTCTATCGAGAAAAGGGTGATTTTTTATAGGAATTCTTAAGTGCATTTACTTGTCTTCAGATGATGGAGTATTTTCAACGGGCAGGTGCCGTATCAGTTTCAGTCGCGCATTTTATTTTTGAATCTATTCTCATTCCTATGGAACTTTCTGGCCATAACGTTCCCACCAAGTAATATCGTGTTGTTATCGTATGAATGAAAATTTTTCCGTAATTATGGGGCATGACATAGCTGTTTAATAATTGATTGTAATATTCTGTCCAATTCGGTTTTTTATAATTCCTACCTACCCATATCATATGTCTCCTATACCCTATCTGATTCATACCAAAAGAGCACATAGTGGGATAAGAGTCACTATTTGCACAATCTTCCAAAACATTCCATGAACAATTTCTTGACAAATTGCTAGTTACAATAGGTGAGGACACGAGGAATTATTATTGCTTTAAATATGCTTTAAAATACATAACGCATACATAAATGTACCCAGACAACATTTTTCTAGTCAAATTTCAATTACAGCAGTTCCATTCGTTCTTCAAAATCAGCAAATTTTGAAGCTACTGATATTGGCGCTCTTTGTGACGTGAAGGACCGAGCAACCAATAGGAGCAATCGGGTTGATTGCGACGTTGAATGGCAATGTTGCCAAGTTTGTTAAACTATAAATGTCAGAACTAGAGCAAAGAATAGTTGCACAGAGGAGAAGGCTAGACAAGACAAACAAAACTAGAGATATATGGAGTCATTTCTCAAGTTGAATGCCCTGGGAGAACTGTCGGTATTATGATGCCCTTCTTTACCTACATCAAGGTAATAGGGGAATGCCGCACAAGTTGACAACTGCAAAAAAACTTCAAAAACGTTTGCCTCCCCAATTGTAATAACTTCATCAGGGTTGTGTAGAGAATCACAAACTGAATATGCTGGATCATTTATTTTTAGTCCCAAAGTGTTTATATTTTCAGTTATGAGGATAGAAAATTCCGTCTATATATCTCCAGTGTTGGTCCCAATTTGATTCGTGCTTTCGTGCATTATCGACTGTCATCTGTCATGATGCTATTCAAACCTTAACGTAGAAGAATGCCAATTCTTCCTCTGGTTGCTTGACTTACGTTGTTATCAATTGTTATTGTGTTGTGTATTATTTTATTCAAACTTTATTTCTCAAAATATTGTTTGTGCTACCAATCGTTCATATGATTAGACAGAACATTTCTATGAAAGACAGATTTGATATAAAAAATATATAAGCGTCTCATGACCAAAAGTAATTGAATTGATATATCGAATTGTCGATTTTCCATACAATCAAAGTCAAACAATTACCACTGGAGAGGCAGAACTTTTGAACGTTTTTTGTGAGTTCGCAACTTGACCGGCACTCCCCCATTGAAAATGTACAACTGAAGGGGTAACGGCAATACCTCCATTTTGATGACGTTCGTTTTGACACAGAATTGCCAACTTCGCAAAATCTCAAAATCAATCAGGAAATTCAAGAAATAATTGATATCATTCTACATAAAACTCAAGCATTCAACACTATATACGATTTGGGAAGCGAGTTATCCATTATTTATTTATTTTTCATATTTTTTTCGACCTTATCACTTTTGTTGGCAGTATTGTCCTAATTCCAAATAAAACATAATTTTGAACTGGCAACTCTGCCTATTTCGAATTAAAGGTCCGAGGCCAATGAAGCGGCAAATCAATCATCAAAGGAAATGGGCGGAGCTTTCTATTTGTGTGTATAATCTGTGACTAGAACACTATTCGCAATGTCAAGTGATGCAAAAACATTCGATCTGTCATAAAACAATATATTGTCGATATTACAGTGCACATTGTTATTTTACAGTACCTTGTTATTTTTGATATTATGTCAACTGTGCAATTGGTTGATCAAGTGATTACGTCACATTATTTTACAATGGCGCTAGAAAGAAACCATTTGAATTTTGCCAACTTCAAATATTTTTTTTCAAATTCAAAAAATTTAAAAAAGAAAGAAAATTACCAACAGACTTTCCACACGGTGTAGAATCCATTGAAAATATTTTGAAAATTCCGTGTCTTCGCCCATTGTTAAATCTATCAGGCTATAATTTCTCTCCCGATTGCAATATCTTGTTGTTAATCCATCATTCAGTATAACCATATTATTTTCATCCATAGTTTCCATAAGTATTCTACCATTGAAATTACTATTTGCACTTCTCCAAAGTGAATGGTGAGCGTTCATATCCCCCATCAAAATTATATTACCTTCCAGCTCCAAAAAACACTCTCTAAATAATTTTTGACTTGGGATATCATTTATAGGTTGTAAATGTTCATGAGATGTATATTGAAACTTCTTGTCATGATAATCTTATATTCTCCGCTTTGGATATATGTGTTCAAACTCACAATGTTATACTTGGTATTTTTTTTTATCAATGTAGCTATTCCTCCGTAACCATCCACCCCATCTTGTCTGATGTTGTTGTAACCTTTAATTTGAAAAACTTCCTCAGGTTCTAGCTATGTTCCATTTAGAAAAATTATGTCTAGATCATGTCCGTTAATTAACCTTATTAAATTGTACCTATTTGATTCTATGCTCTTGATGTTCCATGAATAATCCTAACCATTTATCCCAATCATTATTACTCCTCGGAGGATACCGAATCTCTATCCCTCATTTTAAAACCGTATTCATCAATTCCGCTACTTTTGCTTTCTCATACTCTGGTACTTTTAGAAATAATTCATAATATTGCTTCTTTGTTTGTTTAAACTATTCGGTGTAACTATTCTATAACTATTAGCTTGACTTGATATTTGTGCATCTTCTATTTGATCATTCCTACTATCGCTATTATTATAGTTATTCTTTCCTATCATTACACCTTGTTTAGGCTGTGAAATTTGTCTGTTTGAATTGACTATTATCTCATTATGTGAGCCTTTGTCATACCCTATTCTACCGATATTCGGTGTTTGTTTTACAATTTGTATAGATGTTCTTTCATTGCTAGTTGAATTATCTTTTTGATATTTCTGTCTTCGAAAAACATCAATTGACACTGTCTATATTACCCGAGTTTTCAGTCGCCTCAATAATCACAACAAATGGTCCCAGAGTTCTTCCTTTGTGAAGAACTACTTCTCTTCTTTCGACTGTTCTTTTATTTTTATCGTTTAAAGTTTTGTCCATATTTTGTGACTCTGTTGATGGCCTTGAATATCCCTCACCTCCCAAATTGTGTCTGTTTTGTTCGTTACTATCATGATTGAATGACTCACTTATCATGAAATACGGGTGTATGGTGGCAGTACTTCTTTAGAGCGACTTTTCATCTCGCAAAAAAGGATTTTAAGAATTATGTATAAACTAAGGTTCAGGGCAACATGTAGGAATAAGTTTAGATCAGCTAAAAATATGCACAGTCTTTGCAGTGTACATTCAGGAATGTCTTCTGTTTCTCAGTAAGAATAGGCACCATTTCTCGGATCATACACCACAAAATAATTATAACACCAGAAATCTGAATAACAATTACCTAGTGCACAGATTAATAGTATTAGAAAGAACGCCCAATGGAATGCCATAAAATTTTTCAACAAGCTACCAGATAGAGTCAAGGCTATTTCCACACCTAATGTTTTTAATAAAGAAATTTGAAAAATTTTCATAAACCTGAAACCATATTCTGTAAATGATTACCTAGAGTCACAACTTGAGCATGCTTGCATTGTTACTGACCTCAACGAATATCAATGTAGAATGTATATAAAAGGTATCTCAATGAGAATCCAAAAGTTTATGTATTTACGTCTCTTAGTCCTCTTTTCATGTATTTTATCTAATGTATGTCCATATGAAACCAAATGTGTGTGACGCTCTTTTGATTCTAGTACCTTCTACACGTTTATAATTTGTACTGGGTTGTATTTCGCAAATACAGATTATTATTATTATTCATTCTCAGAATTAATATATAAGCTACCTCTGAATCATCGCTGTCCCCACTAAAGTTGTCTTCATATATCCCCGTATCTTTGAACTTGTCCTCAAAACTTTTCTTGGGAGGTGGTAACCCCTCTCCCGTCTTCCTGATCATATTATTTTGATCCTATGAATTATGTTTGAAAGATCAACTAGGCAAGAGAATGAGCAATAGAATGAAGTGTTAATGAAAGATTTAGCACACCTGGTTCCTATGTCTCAGCACTTGTTTTCGCACTTCTGTTATCTGCTCTCGATGCTCACACTTCGACGCTAGATTTCAGCTGAAGTCAAGAGATCATCATCCATTTGATATTGAAAATGCTCTCACGTAATCAGCTCAGAAGTGGACTGGGACTTCTAAGGAAAACGAAGCGAACCAAGCATGCAAAACATGGTTACTTTGTGTATACCGGGCACACCGGGGTGTAGAGGAATGGAAATAGCAAATCAACTGCCAGAAAAGCTGCTTCAACACCGTTATTGGGACATGCAATATTTTGCGAGATTAGTTTTAATAGAATATCGGAAAAACTTGAAAGTGTAGTGGATCACAAGAAACCCAAACATTGGGAAAATGTACAAGGATTGAGACAATCGAAAGTACTTCTGAGAACTCACAACCAGAAGAGATCCACAGAATGTATTACTTTTAGTCAAAGCAAACTCTGCATACCAAGACTAGAGAGCAGATTGTAGATTTTGCCAAGATGAGACGTCTCAGACTGTCCAGTATTGCGGAACTCCACGGCATTACACCTAGAAGTATATTAGATGAAAGGAGAATATTTATTCACCCAACTTGAGGCCATCTCACATCCTCATTCGCAAGAAAAGGGGATCTCATAGATCGCATTGTACGCACAATACAGTTTTCTTCAGCCCATGAGTGGTTGTCGTGATAATTCAGAATGACATTCCTTGAAAATTTAGCTACATCCCTACTAAGGCTTTGTCATTCGGACTTAGAATTTACTCTGTAGATACTATTGAATTAAATTAATTGTTGGAAAAATCACGTAGAAGCACTGCCTACACCCTTTGACTGTGGTAAGGTCCTAAATGTGGAGATTTTCCAAACAATTTGAACTGGACGGGAAA
The DNA here is from genome assembly GCA_018342105.1 of Gonioctena quinquepunctata. NCBI lineage: Eukaryota > Metazoa > Arthropoda > Insecta > Coleoptera > Chrysomelidae > Gonioctena > Gonioctena quinquepunctata. The sequence goes on along the minus strand of JAFIRS010003624.1, from coordinate 31,018 downwards.
TAATGAAACTACTTGATAACAGTACATTACTTTTCTGCAAATAATGGATTATATCATAGTACCAAATCTTTACTGTATGAATCACACTCATATTTCAAACGATGGATCCTTCACAAACAACTTACACTGATAGTCATTTTTATTTTTCAGTCAGAGAGATTTCATGTCCTCCTCCAGCTATGCCACTGGTATCGATGGAATAGAGAAAACAAGCATTTTCTGCTGGTGTTCTTAGCTGCAACTAAGGAACCGTTGACATTCAGCAGTTCTGGTCTGATCTATCAAAATCGTATGATGATATTGAGGGTAGGTATCTAAACAATGAATTGCAGTGTTGTTAACAATTTACCTCACAGGTTGAGGTTAACCGAAATCTGCCTTCCTCAGACATGAGGGTATGTTGAGGTTATGAAATATTATAGCATTTGTACTTGAACTTCCACGCGTACTTCGCTCCGAACATGAAAACCAATCTGTCGTATCCAACTTACCGATTGAGATTCCTGAGTGAACTGAAACATATTTCGAAAGGAAATGCCAACCCACTTTGGTTAATAAGATTCAATTCGGATCAAAAATGAACCTCATTGGTATTCCAATATAAATGAGAAAATAACAATAATAATGAGAAAATGCCCTTCTCAACCCAAGACTGTGTATATCTGGAAAATTATTTCCTATATTAAAGATTTTATACCATAACTCACTAACATTTCCGAATTAGATAATCTTCGTATTGCCCAACAAAAAAAAAAACATTTCACATTGCAGAAATGTAGAAAGAAATTTCAAGTTGCTCGTTATCTTTAGTCTTTGGAGAACAAAAAGGACTGTGAAAGAAAACATTCGATGATATGGAAATTCGAAAGTTGCCCAGGAAAAAAAAAAAAATCTACTCACCCATGTTATTCCTATTCATATCACCTTCACCAACAAAAAATCTTTTTCTCACTAGCACAACTCCGTTTGACACTCAATCAGTGTTTCTCTCTGTCTCTCTAGACAGAGATCTATCTATCTATATATATATATATATATATATATATATATATATATATATATATATAATATATATATATATATATATATATATATATATATATATATATATATATATAATTCATTTGAATTCTTTGAATAATTTATTTATCTACTTATTTATTGGAATGAAGTTCATTTACGCGGCTTGCTGCCAGAAATTATAACGAACGGAAAAAGCGTTATGCCCTCTCCACGCGACTTTCTCTCTCTCTCTCTCTCTGTAGCTTTCTATTATATACGAGTATGTTTGACAACTACACTTGGTCCTGTCAGAATTGAATGTCAACGCATCAAATGCCTATATAAGGAATTAGGAAATGCAAAACTGATGTAATGAGATATTTTGAACTTACCACATACAGTGAATTGATATTTGAATTTAAATATACCTTTTTCAGCATGTTAGAAAGCCTCAGTTTTTCAAGTAGTCATTTTGTAGTTACTGGAGTCAATCGGGAAATTCAGTAGTTCAAAATGCCGTCTAAACCTGAAAGTGTTGAAAAAGTTAATTATAAACTCTTATGTTAACTTAAAAACAATAAAACAGTGTGCTGAAAATGTTATAAATTCCTAAAAAGAGTAAAAGTCGTGTTTCTAACACGATAACTAGCCACTGGAAAACTGCAGGGCATTGTGATTTTAATAACCGTCGAGAAGGGGAATTTTGACCGTATTGGTTTGCCAGAGTGAAAAAGTGAGGTTAGGATTCCAAAACCCACGAAAGTGAAAACAATTTTGCTAATAAAAAGTGAAAGAACACGAACAACCACAGCTGAATTGCTGGAAAAGTTCAATGATTGACCCCCCAATGGAAGAATCCAGCGATGGAGGTGTAGATCGCAACAGCAAGCCATAATGGATCACACAGTGACAAGACAAGACGGCTCGAGCCAAGGATAGCGCAGAGTATAGAAAAACTCAAAAACACTAAGTCGGAAAACAAAAAGGAAGTGGTGAGTGTAACCCATCAAAATGTGGGGCATGGAAAGTAGGGTAAGGAAAAGATGCTAAAAATCCTCGGTACAGAAGAGAAATTTTGTTCACCACACTTTCCAAACAACTGAAAATGATGAAAAATCAAAAAAATTTCAAAATGAGAAAATAATGCAGAATAAATGGTGAGTACAACACATCATAAAATGGGGAGTGATTTGGATAGCAAAAAATCCATTTTCGACAGAAAATCTATGTTCTCCACACTTTCAAAGAGACTCCGACTATATCCAGAAGAAATCGAAAATGAGACAACAGTTGTGGAAAATAAAATACACAAGAGGGGGAATCATACCAACCAAACCACTAAAATATAGGAAAAATAGAGAACCGAAAACCAAGAGAATGATCCAAAACACCCAGAAGAATTACAAAACCCAGAAAAGAAAATATATCAGAAATAAAAAGCGGCACGGATATAAGCAAGAATAGGAAAGAAACTCCGGGAGCTAGGATAATACGATTCGATCGAATCAATCCAAATCCCGAAGAGGAAAACAAACAAATAACAGTAAATGAAGAAGAAAAATCAACAAACACCCCAGTAACGAGCTCCGGACCCATATACCAAGAGCAGATCACAATTGGGCTACTAGGGGCCACAGAGGCAGGAATATGGAAAAAAGAAAAATAAAATGGAGAAGTGAATACCTGGAACAGGGAAATGAACTAGATAACCGTCTAACAAGGTTTAATCAGATAATAAGACCCCAAATTGCACTGGGTAAAATTTCCAGGCAAAATGCTCCCTCGAAAATAACCAAAAAAAATGAATGACCTTTTCCCTCATTATTTTTGAGCCAATCAAATTGCCGAAATTTCAAACAGAGAACCAATCAGATCAGATTTGTTGTGACAATTCAACTAATGTATAAAAAATCGCATATGCCACAGTGCAATTGTCAGTTTGACAGCGGCAAAAATTAGCTGCAACTTTTACAACGACAAATGCACTAGTGGTTTTTTCACTTATTCATTTGTTTATCAATTATCGCGGTGTTGGTTGCAAACAGTTTGCATTGATATGTTTTTAAATTTCTCATTCATAAAATTGTCCTGCCGAATCACACTCGATGTTTGTATTGATATCGGGTAAATTTGTGTTGTTCAAATTTTAAACTGTCTCATTTGGCAATTTGACCCGAAAAACTATCAACTTGAAAATGCATTTTTAATAGTTGACAGTTTTTCTCGTCTAATTGCTAGGCAACAGTTTCTCATTGAACAACCCAAATTTACCCGATAAAATACAAACCTCTCGTGCAATTATAAGTGATAAATTAACTCCTATATAAAATGTGTCATTTAAAGAAGACTGTTTTGTCATTTTGACAGCGATAAAAAAGGTGCATCGTTTTTTATCACCGATAAAAACGCCTGTTCCTCTTAAGCGTCTACATCTAGTATGCTTACGTCACTTCAATGTCTGCCCTATCAGTTATTTAAGTATTGTTGATAATTGATACTGAAACATTACAACATGAGTCGTTTTGGGAAAGTTTCGACTCAACAAATAACAAAAAATTAGGAAAAAGCAATCCCGCAATCCACAAAAAATACTAAAGCGTTAATTTGGAGACAATTTATGGAGTTTTGTCAAGTACGAAATTACGAACTGTCGAAAATAACTCCGTTACAAAAAGTAGCAGATATATAAAAGGATTGGGCCTATAATATGAAAAAGAGGAATGGAGAAGATTATAAGGAATATGCAGTTAAATCAATTTGGAATTCAACTGCGAAGATGATTCAAGAAAAATATTTCAAAGAATACAATATTAAATTTGATCCTTTTGCCGACATAACTTTTAAAGAAGTTCGTGATGCAAGAAATAGTAAACGGAAAGAATTACAAGTTATTCCAAGAAAAGAAAAGTAAGTTCTGTAGCATTGAACAAGAAAAATATAGTAAAAATGGCAAAATTGTGGATATAGACAACCCAGAGGGATTAAAAAAAATATTCTTTCATATAGCTTCTATGGATTAGCTTGGGGAACTGCAAACTGTAAAATTTACCATTTTAAAGGAGAAAAAAATCAAGATGGATCTTCAACAAGAAGATTTGGATACAATACAATATTTTCAAAGACGACACAGGGTGGGTCGAAAAAATTGGCAGACAGCAAATGGATAACAAAAATGAAATGGATGAAGGTATTTGTCCCGTTGCATTGTTAAAATTACTGTTACAAAAAAAAAATCAAAACATTACATCTGAACGACTTTTTTTAACTCCAATACCCTTTTGGAAAAACAAAAGTTCTAAAGGTTGGTACAAAAATGTTCCACTGGGTATTAATACAATTTCTACTTGGACCAAATATTCTGCAACTAAAATTGGACTCGACATTACAAATAATGAAATTACCAATCATTCGAACCGTGCTAGTACAGTTTCCCAGTTAGCCAAAGCAGGAGTAAGTGACCAACAACTTATAAAGATAACGGGACACTCATCATCATCTTCTATTAAACCCTACCTCCAAATTGATCCTTAACATCACGAAAATCTTATTAGTTCCTTACGAGCCTCGAGTGAGAAAAATCGAAATGAATATTCTACATGTGTGAATACCAGAGAAAAAAATTTTGAAATCAGTACACCAAACCAAACAATTTATAACAATTGTGTATTTAATAACTGTTCATTTAAATAATTCAATCGTATCAATAAAGATAATTATTGTTGTTGTTCATTCATATATTCGGTCGTTAATTTATCTTGCCAAAAAACACTCGAGCTTTTCTTTTAAGGATACATTTCTCTTTAACTCAAAATTTTTCCATCAGTAATTTTGCTCGAAAAACTGACATTTGACAAAATCAGTCGACCTTCGGTCTCGCGATTCTGTCATGTCAGTTTTTCTCGTAAAATTACTGATTGGCAACATTATTTCGTTACAAAAAGAAATTTATCTGATAAAAAAAAGCTCTTGTGTATTTACTGTTGATAGAAGGTATTCTCGTTGTTTAGTACTGACAATTCAACTCATGTATAAAAAATCGCATATGCCACAGTGCAATTGTCAGTTTGACAGCGGCAAAAGTTAGCTGCAAATGCACTAGTAGTTTTTTAACTTATTTATTTGTTTATCAATTATCGCGGTGTTGGTTGCCAAAATGAAAAGTTTGACATGTTTGTCAACAACTTATTGAATTTCTAAGCACTAACAATAAGTCGATTCGGTAAGTCTACTAACGCCGAAATTAGTCAAATTGTTAATACCTGTGTGCCTACTAATACAGTTGCGACGCAATCATCAATCTGGCGACAATTTTCTTTGTTTTTCGATGCGAAAAGATATAAATTTGAGCCAGATACTTCCATCGAGAAATTGAATGTAATATTGCAAGATTGGGCATTTAATATGCGAAAAGGCAACGGAGAAGACTACAAAGAAGTGGTAGTTGAAACAATTTGGAACACCACTAAAATGCTACCAAGTAAATATTATAACTTTCACCGACGTTCAGTTCAGTTAATCACGAGCTGTACGTAATACTAAACGTAAAATCCCACAAGCACAACCAGAAAAGAGAAAATCTAGTGCATCAGCTCTTAATGAATCTGAAGTATTTGCAATGGCCAGATTATATGACGAAAATGAACCGGAAGGACGTCAAAATAAATTATATCACATTTTGGCGTTTGAATTAGCTTGGCGCGGAGGAGAAGCAGCTTAATGCAAAACCACTTATTTCGTATCTGAAATTGCAAATAATGGAAAAGAAACTAGACGTATCGAGTATAATCCTCTATTTTCGAAAACGAGACAAGGCGGTTACAATAAATTATGGGACAGCAAATGGATTACGTCTAATATTTCAGAGGAAGATATTTGCCCAATACGTTTATTTAAAAAGTTAATGGAAAAATGAGTCACTATTATAACATTAGACAGTATTCCTTACACCAAATCCCTTTTGGAAGAAGAAAGATTCCAAAGGTTGATATAAGAATGTGCCGATTGGGATTAATGAAATTTCCAAATGGACTAAATGCCCAGGACAACGTATTGGTATAGATGTCAAACGTGTCAAAATTTCAAATCACTCAAATCGAGCGGCAGCAGTTAGCGAATTAAGTGAAAGCGGAAGTGAAGAACAAGCTCTAATAAAAATAACGTGACACAGCAATTCATCATCAATAAAACCATACTTACAATGATTTGTTGAAAATATAAACAGGATGTTCATAAAATCAGATGTGGAATCATCTGCGACTGAAAGATGAACTTTAGTCACTATCTTTCATCTGGTGAGTACTCTCTTTTGGAAAACATTCTTCTTTGCCTCATTCATCTTTATGAGTTCTTAATTAAGACTGGAATAGAAAATCAAATAACTATCTGAATGAAAATGCAAATTTTCAATTTCAGATCTTTTCTTTTGAGTTAGGGCCTTCTCAGAATATCTTTCAGATGTAGTTCAATGTCCAGCGTGGCTTTAGCCGGGGAAGTAGTTGTTTTCTGTTAGACATTCACAAAAAATAACTTCATTTTAATCGTGGATTTTTCAATTCACAGAAAAATCTTTCTATCAATATTCAATAGAGAATGTTTCCCTTTTCAACATACTTACAAGTTGACAAAGAGTATCATTCGAGCATTATTCAATCAATTCGTTTGGGAAAAGAAAAAATTAGCTGTGGAACCCGCAGCGAGATCACTGTTCCTAGTATGAATTTAAATAACTGCCATTTCAATAATTGTACATTCGAATAAAAATGTGATTATTTTTGATATTTTATAAATAAAGTTTGCATTGATATGTTTCTGAATTTCTTATTCATTAAATTGTCCTGCCGAATTACACTCGATGTTTGTATTGATATCAGGTAAATTTGTGTTCAAATTCTAAACTGTTTCCTTTAGCAATTTGACTCGAAAAACTGTCAACCTGAAAACGCTCCACCTTCGGTGTCGCGTTTTTAATAGTTTTTCTCGTTTAATTGCTAGGCAACAGTTTTTCATTAAAAAACCCAAATTTACCCGATAAAATACAAACCTCTCGTGCAATTATAAGTGATAAAACCACTAGTATATTCGATATTGTTTTTCGATAACACCACCCTATGCCCTGTCACTTGTCATTATATGTCAATGCATTCAATTCATATATTAAATATAATTCAATTCTTGTAAGAAAACAGCAAATGCAGAATGGATTAAATGAGGGAGTGAGTTCAAGAGCAGTGAATAATCATTATGAATGAATCTGTGAAGCGATTCCTTCGATTTTAAAATCAGAAGAATTGTTGTAACTTTCCACGTTGAAAATTCAAATAAAACATGAATTCTGGTAGTTCTATTCAGTTTCGAATGTGATTGGAATTATTTTCATCGATCGTTTTATCGCAATGTTTTTTTAAATATTCCCTCAAGCATTTTAAAATTTAACTCGTGCAATTTGCGGCCTTTTGTCAAAGATTGAATCAGTCGAACTCCGCTTTCGTGGTTTAATCAGATAATAAGACCACAAATCGCACTCAGTAAAATTTCCAGGCGAAATGCTTTCTCAAAAATTTCAAAAAATGTTGAAAGATGAAACCTCTAGCACATATGATATTACCCTCGAAAAAACCCTTAGCACTTATGACACTACCCTAGATACATGAGCGGTAGGATACATATGCGAATACAAGTCGGATATTATCGTACAGTGGTAATACGTGGAAGATATTTTTAATATTTCTATACAACGTGTTTTTAGATGATTATATCCTTTTTCAGACCTAATTTCTTATGTTTCTTGTATGCTGAAGTTGGATTGATGGTTTACATTATATAACGAATAGTATTATCAGGAATGAAATACCTTTTACTGTAACAGAGGAGTTTGGAAAAAGTATTGCTTTACGTGACGATTTCTACCAGGCAACACGTACCGCAAGCCGCTTAAAAGAACTCCGTTCCTAACGGAGGTCCCCCGACTGCAAAAGTTTTTTATTCACTTGAAATTGTATCCCATAATGATATTAGGTGGAGGAGGGGTTGTAGAATGAGAACCAATAATTGTTCTTTAATTTTCAGCAAACGTTTCATTTATTATTCATAAACTTCTTCAGGACCTATAAATCATTATAAAATTCTGATAGAATAATAAATGTGAACCGGTAAACTTATGGGATCATATAAACGAGTGAGGGAAGGATAGGTATGGTTTCAAATAAGCTACGTAGAAAATGTTTGGCTGGGAAGGTTGATCATGGTTGACAGGAGAATGCTGTTAACATACCTCGACTAGAACCAGATACGATACACACATCTATAAGTATGAAATATACTCTACATGGGTCCTATTATATCTGTTACAGTCATCGTAGTACAATAATTTCTCCACTTTCGTTTTTCAATATACAATATTATTGTTTTACAAAAGTGCACTTTGACGAAGAGCATGGCGCGATAAACAAGAGGTTTTTGAGTTAAGAGCAAACACTAGCGTGTCACAAGAAACAGTCGAATTTCTTCATCAGCTTGAGTTTGTAGGTATATATTCACCAAGAGTGGGAGTGCAAATAGTGAACTGTTTGAAAATTGGCAACAGTGTTTCTGTAAGGTCTCAATTAATTTAGATTTCGGTATTCTTGGATAGCGTGAATGGAAGCAGTGGCGTCGTCAAAAGTTCATACACACAGGGTGTGTTTCGTTCTCCCTTTGAAATTCATTCCAAAGGGTAACTGGAGCTGAAGATATTATGTCATAATTAAAAGAAGGCGGAAATATTTTGTGATTTATGTTCCAATTCTATCCAAAATTGTTATTGGGGCATTTTTGGGATCGTAATAAACTATGAATTACATGTCTGAATTCGAGAATTCAAGATGGCGGATGAAGTTTTGTGATTTATGTTTTCATTCGTATAAGAGTGTTCGATGTCGATGATTATGGATTTTCTGTCAAAATTCAAGATGGCGGACGGTTTTTTTTACTAATGGTCCGACTGATTCTTTAAAAAATCAATATCCTATCGTTTTTGAGGTCTAGAATAATGAATTCCATGTTAAAATCACGGAAATAAAGGAAATGAAAACGAAATGAATAGGTACATTTATTCAAATGTACTAAAATGGAACGAATGTTTTATTAGATGTGTGAAGTAAGTTATTCTGTGTTCAAACTGAATTGAGTCTATAATTACTGTTATCAGATGAGATGATAACAAATTACATCAGACATCCAACAAAATATAATTTTTTTCAGTGCATCTGAAAAAAAGTTTGCTCTTGAAAAGTTTTTTTTTCCTACAGTTTTATCCTTTATGTCTCCAAAATGTAGATTCGTTTTCTCGTAGATCCTGTACTACTAGAACAATTGAATTCAATAAATTTTGTGTCATCATATGCATCTTAGCCTTACGTGGCATAAGCTACGTTTCTTTTGAAAAGAATCAAAATTAAAAATATATAGAGATCTGATTATCATATATATATATATATATATATTATATATATGATAATCAGATCTCTATATATTTTTAATTTTGATTCTTTTCAAAAGAAACGTAGCTTATATATATATATATATATATATATATATATATATATATATATATATATATATATATTGAATTATTGGTTGGGGGGAATTCCGTCGGGATATTGAAGAAAACCAGTTGCTAAATTGTCGACTTCTCGAAACTTTATTGTTTCATCTTCAGGGCTATTTAGAGTGGATTTCCGCGAATTGAAGAGTGGTAATACAAATAACTTCGACATTAAATATGAATACATGCACAGGTTCATTAGAGACGTTGATACCGACACAATGAAATGAGCAGCCTGAACTGTTTTGGAAGAACTTTGCTGACCGGGGGTATCCAATGAATATATTTTATTGAAACGCTGGAATATGATTGCACAACACATATTATTCGTGCCGCTATAGGGAAAATTCACATCAGCTACCTTGTACCGGTAGTTTACACTTGCGAAATTTAAAAAAACTGCTGGCCGAGAAAACAAATATCGGAAAAAAAACCTAATAATAAACAACTCAATCTCATCATTAATATACTTGAAAATTCAATGAAAAACATGTGTTACAGTTCAGTTCACCATTATTCTATTTGAAGGGTACTCTTTCAATATTATGTTTGCACTTTATTACTCTCATGTTCTCAACTAACAATGCAAATAAAATTAAAATATTTTGTTTATTCATGGCAATCCTCGATGGGATAGAAATGGGTCCAAATCAGCTTTCTCTTATCAACAATGATATGGGGTGATTTTTCGAAAATCTTCACCCTACTGGTAGTTTTTGGTAAAGGTATTTATTGAAATGATAGAAAATGATTGCACATAATATTTTTTTGCGCGATTATGGGAAAAATAGAAATCACTCTCCTCATAAGGGTAGTTCAAACTTACGATTTTTCGAAGAACTTGTTGAATTGCTGACCAGAGGTACCCAGTAGATATTTCAATGGAACTCTGGAATATGATTGCACGAAACATATTATTTGTGCCACCATAGAAAAAATTCGCATTAGTCGCCTCATAAATGTGGCTATCGTCGTCAAGACTGACCATTGTCTGTTTAAGTTGCATTTCATTTATTTATTTTTTGAAAATTGATAAGATGGAAATTGTATCGGTCAATTCTGATATATATTTCATTTTCTATGCGGATTCTGACAAAATTATTCAATTGGATGTATCTATTGAAATTCTATTTAAATTTTTTTCGTTGAGTTCATCAATAATAAGACTGAATTGTTCATTATATAGGTAATTTTCTAAAAATTTGTTTCTTCGGTTAGCAGTTTTTCGAAGTGTAAACTACCCTTACAAGGTATCTGATGTGAATATTCCCTATAGTGGCACGAGAGTCCGGTCCTGCATAGAACCGGAGGAGCTGCGCTTCATATCGCTCCACAAATAATTGCAAATTTCCAAGTGTTTTCAAATTCCGAAGTCGCCGAGTACCTAGAAGAGTGGAGAAGCAACCGTTAGAACTCACCACACCGAAGATCCCATATGAAACAAAACTCTCAGTAGAACTGGACAAGGCCTCTGGAAAAAGTATCCTGGCAAGCAAGGAAGCGGTGCTGGCAGGAATCGGTTCTCTTCCGAGGGCCGATCTCTTGAAAGTGCTGAGCACCCTACTCGCCTCGTTGGGAGATGATCTTTCGAAAATTCCTGCCGTAAGTGCATTGATAAGCTCTAAATCGACTGATTCCGATGCCCAGAATGGACGTGCGCCTGCAAAGAGACATAAAAAGGAGACATGTCCAGAACTTCCAGTGCCTACAGATAATTCAAATCCCTCATTATCCACTCATGCTTTCCGTAGAAGCAATAGGAATATCATATATAATAGCCCTGTTAGAAAAAATGCGAATTCTGTTGTAACTTCCAATAAGTTTGATCATTTGTCAAATCTGCACGTGACATGCACGTTCCCACGTTTGAAATTTCTACAAATCCAGGGTCGGAATCAGCCAATATGAGTTCAACCGAATCCTTCACGAAAATTTCAAAATCCACCGTAAACACCAATAATGAGAATGATATTATTCGAAATTCCACTAATGACGACATAAACATGGACCAAACTGACGAGACTCCTGTACTACCCACGGAACAGACTCCACAGACAATGGAACGCCAGAACGTAGCCCCTATCACTGTTAGGGATAAAAATATGTGGACCACGGTGGTTTCATTGTTCAAATCAAACAACATTAAACCAACCAAACCTGCTAAGAATGTCTATGAAGGCATACACATTTTTCCCGACTCCCCTGATGACTTCAGGAAAATAAGTAGCATTTTTAAGGATCAAAAAATTCCCTTCCACACATATAGTCTCCCCGAGGAGAAAAAATTGCGAGTTATTCTCAGAGGTGTCTCAGAATTTATTTCCTGTAATGACATTAAAAATGAGGTAACTGAGAGGGGCTTCGCCCCGGAATCAGTGGCGCGCGTGCACAAAAATGATGCCAAAAAGACTCCACTTCCACTAGTTCCAGTTCTCCTGAACAAAGACCAAGAAGAAATTTTCAAAATCACAGATCTACTGAATGTCCAAATTACGGTTGAACCACAGAGGCCCAGAGCCTCTGTGGGCCAATGTCACAGATGTCAGCGGTTTGGCCACTGCCAGCTGAACTGCTGCGCCACCCGCCTGCGTCAAGTGCGGGGATGCCCATATCACTCGTGAATTTCCAAAGCCTAGAGAAGAAGAAGCTAGGTGTGCGAACTGCAGTGGAGATCACACTGCGAACTATCGCGGATGTCCCAAATGTCCACGCATAAGGCGCAGAGTGGACCCCGCTTCAGTATCGCAAAATTTTTCCGAAAACAGGACACGGACGGGGGTGTCATATGCGGTGGCGGCCCGGGGCGCTTTCCCTCCTCAGGCAGCTCAAAGAACCCCGCACAAAAGCATAGGAAATTGGCCCACATTGAGATATGCCTGAAATTTACATATGTTATTGGTATTGAGTTTCTGATCAAATGTTCTCATGGGCCCAATCCTCTAAGACCAATGATTTAGCTTTCAGGGCCGTATTTAGTATAGGTGCCCAACAAACAAAAAATAAAATTACAATCGATTAAAAATCAAAATAAGAAATGCTATCAAACTTGAATGTACAGTTTGTTGTAATATCTGCAATGAAAATTTTTGAAATAGTGGTCGCACGAAAGCATGAAAATATTGACGTTTTGTTCAAAACGGTTCAGTTTGATGTGATTTAAGTAAAAAGTATGAAAGCATTTTTTTCTAGAGACTTGCTATTTCTCATATTGACATGGCATGACGCCACTAGCAATCTATTCGGGACTGAAGTGTAGCTGGTATTGATTCTGAATACAACCAAAAAATGTCAATAGTAATCAAAATAGCCTTGGAAAACAAAAAATGAGCACACACACACAAATATTATTATTTGACACATTGACAGTTGTTGTTTATGTTATTGGAATGCTTGTGCTTATTTTATTTTATTATTCAATTGATGTTTTGATTTTTCTGAAATACTTATATTTAAAAAGTTAAAATGGATCCCATGCAACTATTTCCTTGTTATGTCTGTATGACGGTACATGATGTACGGAGAATGGCAGGAATCGACCGAGAGGGCGACGTTCATAAAAGGAAAGTGGCTTCCACAAGAAGGAATGGAAGAGGCCATATAGAATTAGAGGTAAGCCCTGAGACAAGATTGTGTGTAAATTGCGATGTAGCAATTCTTAATGAAATTGCTACAGTCGAACAAGACCCCGAATGTATACGATTCAACATCGTAAGACAAAGATCCTACCAAAGATGTTGTGTTTGCAATGGCCGTGAAGATCTAGTTAGGATATCTTTAGCAGCCCGAGGTACTATATTCATTAAACAAAATATTTATATTCCTTAAGGAGTAAGATGTTGCGACCATCATTTGGACGAACAAAGACTCATGCTTAATGCTTTGTTACCTGGATTAGAGTCGGTCAAATGCCCATACCATTCGAAAGGAGGAACTCTCCAAGCTCTCTTGCAAGGTTTCCGTAACATTGCAAATAAGAAATCCCAAGATTTTTGTGACGAAAATTCTTATTCGGACGACGAATTTGAAATAATGACTTCCATTTATAAAAATCAATTTCAAGAATTGTTTGGGTATTCTGATGTTATTTTCGGTGGAGGAGGATTCAGATGTGTACTTAAGGAAGATCTCTTAACATTTCTGTGTTAGTTGAAACAAGGCTTATCTCATCAGAGCGACACGTAACGCCATTTTCAAATGAACTTCATAATCTCACACCAGAAAATCCGAAAGCAATATGCTTAGTAGACGCTACTTATACCTACATTAACCGAAGTTCCAATTTTCGGACACTTAGGCAGACATTTTCTCAACATAAAGGTCGCCATTTAGTAAAACCGATGCTATTGGTTGCTCCGGATGGCTACATTCTTGCTGTACTAGGTGTTTACTTCACTGATGGGCGAAATACTGACAGATTGATATTGGAAAATCAGTAAGAAAATGATGTTCAGGGTATGAGAAACTGGTTTTTGGAGATAGACATACTCTTCCTCGACAGGGGGTACAGAGATGCAATACCCCTTTTGAATCGAATGGGGATTAATTACAAAATGCCAGCGTTCATACAACCAGGAGAAAAACAACTCTCAACTGAAGTAGCAAACGATAGCCGATTGGTTACAAAGCCTTGATGGGTAATAGAAAGTCGTAATGGCCATTTTTATTCAATTTTTTTATTATATGATCGAGTGATAAATATGCAACATGTTCAACACTCAAAAGACATCTTATTGCTGGCGCTAATATTAACAGATATTATCCACCAATTTTAATGGAAAATGCTACAGTTGAACCAGCAAGAACTATGTTAGCCAGGTCTAGACATATTGTTGTATTTGGGATTCGCCCGCCATAATCAAAATGTGAATTATCCATCGACTTCTGTGTTACAGCATATCAAAGATACCGCAAACCGTCCAGTGCAAGATGCGATACTCCAGCAGCTGTAAGTGTTCGAGTATTATTTTGATAATGAGTGCTTAACTTTTTTGTTCACTTCCACCACCCTGGAAATATCGGTTTCAACTTTGTTAGTTATGAATTAGATATAGTTTTAATAAGATAGTAGAGTTATATTTATAATATAGAGTTATATAATTCAGAAAGTAAATGACCGATTTCAACAATAAAAAAGTTGTAGTTCTTATTTTTTCCTGTTACTGTCTTTCTTAAAAAGCTACAAGATAAGTCCTACATAAAGTTTATAGGTTGGGCCGGCCATCTTGGATATTAAGATGGTGGCCAATTTTATTATGTACCTAAAGAAAGTTACATTCATATATCAAACGAGCTATCAACCACTGGAATAGGACAAGAGATAAGAAAGAAATAACAAAATCAATTTGATTCGGTTTTTTGTGGATCACTTGGCAAATACAGTTTTACTAAATACGGTCCTGTAGGACGAAACATGTTTCACAGAGGACTTGCGCTAAAAGAGAAATGCTAAGATTTTGCAATATTCTTTGTTTAATTAAATTCTAATAGGAAATAAAAAAATTATGGGCTTGAGAAAAAGTGTCATTGTTTATTTGGCACCTATACTGAATACGGCTCTGAGAGCTAAATCATTGGTCTTAGAGGATTGGGCCCATGAGAGCATTTTCTCAGAAACTCAATACCAATAACATATGTGAATTTCAGGCAAATCCCACCGTGGGCCAATTTCCTATGCTATTGTGCGGGGTTCTTACAACGCCTAAAGACGTCCTTAGCACTTTAGACCAAATGAGGATGTTGTTTGTGCAGTTCGCTGAAGCTGATGCAAAGTTCTCAAAAAATGTCAATCCCAATTAATGGGTGAACAGCAGCTTACGAATTTCATCAAAGCGGTGAGTTGGAATTGTGATGGACTTCTCCAGAATAGACTTGAGTTTCAAGAGTTTCTTGTAGAGAACAACATCGATGCTGCTTTTCCGCAGGAGACTCATCTCAATGGGAAACCTGTAAGATTTCCTAACTACAAAGTGCTAAGAAATGGCCGGATTGGACGTCCAGGTGGCAGTGTTGACATTTTGGTCAAACGTCACTCACATGTTCAGTTTGACAATTCCAATGATGATACCCATGGTATTGAAGCTGTAGGTATAATTTTCAACACGAGGAGTGGTCCTTTGCGTTTGATCAGTGCTTACAACCCTCCGCGGAATCGAATATCCTGAGGCACTTGATGTGCTCCTGATGGAAACAGACCAACCTGTTTTGGTTATGGGTGATCTGAAGGCTAAGCATGTGCAATGGAGTCGTGTAACCAACGTCAATGGCAGACGTTTGAGGCAACACAGTGATAGGTATGAATACCAAGTGTTGGCTCCAGTTGAGCCGACACTCTTTGGTCCTTACAGGCCCGATGTACTTGACATTGCCCTGGCCAGGAACATCACCTGGAACTAGGATATACACGTCCTCGCCAAGTTGGGCTCTGATCACAATCCGGTGATTTTATCACTGGGAGGTGATCCAATGCCTCAGACGGATCGCATGTGTACCAAGGTGGACTGGGAGAGATTCCGTTCGCTCCTGGATACAGGTTACCGTGCTCCTGAGAAAATGGATTCTCCACTTGAGTTGGATGCGGCAGTAGCATGTTACGAACTCACCATCAAAAATGCTTCAGAGGATTCCTTCCACAAGGAACCGGCTCGTAGTTTCCATGACAAATTCCGTTTGAGGATTGAAAATCTCATCCGCGAGAGAAATCGCGCTAGAAGAGCGAGTCAAAGGAGTCTGTTTCCTGCGGACAGAATACAACCTAATGAATTGAATAGGGAGGTAAGAGAAAATATATCGGAATTACGGAACGGAAGATATGGCAAAACCCTTCAAAATTCAAGAAATTGTGACCAACTTTGGAAAATTAATCACAATTTAAAACCAAAGGGGACCGATTTTCCCTTTATTCATGGTGAGGCCGGACTGTGCTATGACCCAGTGTCCAATGCTCAAGCTTTTGCAGACTCGATGAAAAGGCAGCTCAGACTGAATGAGTATCCCGACGATGATCTGGATCGTGAAATTTTGTTGGAAAATCGGGTTCACCGTGCCCTCAGGGAACCCAATCATGACGACATTCGTCCAGCTATGTTGGATGAACTTGAGGCCCATATAAAGGGACTCAATCCCAAAAAAGCGCCTGGTTACGACGGAATCACTAATCGAATGATTAAGTATTTCCCGGATAACCAGGTGCAGTCATTATTGAATATTATTGATAATTCACTGCGCCTTGAGAGATTCCTTCGGAGGTGGAAGCATGCCGTTGTGGTTATGATTCCGAAACAGGGACAAAATCCGAGCTTTCCACAAAATTATCGACCAATCAGTCTGCTTTGCAGTTCGGCTAAGCTGGCTGGAAAAATCGTTCTAGAAAGGCTTGACGGAGAAGTGGAGGATAGAAAGGTCCTACCCAACAAACAATTTGGTTTTAGACGTGCTCACTCCACTGAGTGATGAGGCTAGTGGAGGACACTATTTCATCCTTGAACTCAAATAACAGCGCTCACATTGTTTCACTCGATATTAGCAAAGCCTTGGCATGAAGGGTTTGGCATGAAGGCCTTATTGCTAAGCTAATAGATAATCACCTGCCTCTGAGTTTGATGAAGTGAATCAAGTCGTTCCTCTTGGGTATGACATTTCAAGGCAGGGTCAACAATTTTCTCTCGGATTCGAGAGCAATTGAGGCCGGCGTTTCTCAGGGATCAGTACTGTCTCCTATATTATACGCCCTCTACATGTCAGATATTCCAAGAAGCGAACATGTGAAGAACTCTCTGTTCGCCGATGATACGGCTTTGCTTATTTCTGCAGCTGACCACCTGATGGGTGTCGTTTACTTGCAAAATGCATTAAACGACCTCCACCAGTGCTATCTGGAGTGGAAGAATACTGAAAAAACACAAGCGATTTCGATGGGTCGCAAGAGGGGCAACCCGGATAGGGGAGTGACTATCTTTGGAAGGGAGATAGAATGGTCAGAGCAGGTCAAGTACCTGGGAGTTACTCTAGATCGCCGGCTCACCTGAAGACCACACGTCAATATTGTCAGAGACAAAATCGTCAAAAAGATCTGTGCAGTATATCCCCTGATTAACAGAAAGAGTAAGCTCTCCCTTGAAAACGAAGTCACGATTTACAAAATGATGTCTAGGCCTGTCATTTTGTATGCCTCAGCCGTCTGGGGCCAAATCTGCAGGTCTAGCATTGGCATCCTGGAACGGGCGCAAATGAGAGTCCTGCGAATGTTAACGAATGCTCCGTGGTACGTGCGGAACGATCGGATCCTCGAAGACCCAAATCTGCCTTCTATCAAAAGTATCATTAGGGAACGCAATTAGAAAGTATTTGATTGTGCAAAAGCTCACGAGAATCCGCTCGAGAGGGAAGCCACCGATCACAATATAGACGACCCCTCGCGTTTCAAACGTTCCAGGCACTCTCTGGATGGGTTACCTACTAATCAATACAGGGTAGCGAAGCTGCATCCTCAATAGAAATTACTATTTTTCCAAATTTTTACGATCAGAATTCCCTCTCAGTCATTGTTCGAGATATACCATCATGGCAAGGACTAGAGACCATTCTCTAATTCTTGACCAACCAAATTCCAAATTCGTGAACGGCCGTGGCCCATTTATTTTATGTCTAAAGAGTAAGAGCCTTAGGGCTACACTCGGCTTATTAACAGTGATAGGAGATCCAGATATATATAGTGGCACAAATAATATCTTGTGCATCATATTCATTGGATACCTCCGGTCAGAAAAGTTCTCCTAAAAATCTCAAGCAGTTATAAACTATCCCGGTGACTGGACTTTTTTATGGTGGCGCAAATAATATGTTTTATGCAATCATTTCCTACCGTTCAAATAAAATATATTCACCGGAAACCCTCAGTCAACAAAGTTTCTCGAAGAATCGAAGTATAAACTAACCTTTGATGACACAAAACCTATGTTTTTTGCAATCTACATTCCAGCGTTTCAATGGAATATTTCAGCTGGAAATCCCCGGTCAGCAGAATTATTAAAAAAATCACAAGTTCAAACTAACCTAAAATTTAGATTGATTGAATTTTTCAATGGGGTGGCATGAATGCTCCCCTCATAAATGTCAATTTTACATTATGATATTGATAATCGCATTAGAAGTTATTAAATGAAAATTGCTTATTACATAAAAAGAAGTAGGAAGTTTCGATTACACCCTGCAATTGCTATCGTGGTCACATAGAATCAATCTAATATACCTGAGGTGTAACATACAAAAATTTTCCTTTCGGTTCGTCCCTGATTATCATTATTAGTAGTAGTAGTAGTAGGTTAAAGAGTATCCTATATGTTAATCCAGGTTATAAACTATATGTGTGCCAGATTTCATCCAAATCTATTCAGCGGTTTTTGCGTGACTGAGTAACAAACATACAAACATTCACATTTATATTTCAATATTAGTAGGGTGAATCCAGGAAACGATTTTTTTTTCTGTCAAAACTTGCATTATAAAATTTTACCGAACACTTCAATGAGTATGAATACTGTAATTAGGTTTCTTCCCCTATTATCAAACTTTAGCGCTTTTCACTATTATCGGTTTTCCTCGGGCGCCACCTTTTGGTTTATAGTGGAAAAGGCCACTTTTGCTCCGGGCAGTCTCAGTGAAGAAAAACACTCCAGGGGTCAGTATAGTCGTGACAATGTGACGGAGCCAGCAAGGCAGGCTTTAATTGCCTTTAACTGGGTTTCGAACCTGGGTGGCGACTGCGCACTAGATGTTAAAATTCTACTCAAGCTAGTAAATGAAAGAATACTCTAGAAACAGGATGAACAGGTATATTAAATAACAATGGTTATACAGTCAGGGAGGCTGCTGTCAGCCTCAAGTTATTACAACAAATAAACTCCCGGCAAGCACTTGTTACAGAAAAAGCGGGGAGGGTGTTTTTCAAGCTTGCGGGGTAAACTTAGCAACCAATAGCTTTTGCGGTGGGGGCGGGGTATCGTACAGACTCATATGCAGAAATTACCAGCACAGCATTGAAATGAATGTGTGCCTCTTACGATCATGCGCACATCGCATCTGTGGTACTTACAAACATTTCCTGGTGTCTTTTTCCTGATACAACATATTCACCCAAACTCTGATCTCACTGCTTCGGCAAGGCCCGGGACGGTCGTGGACAGCTTCGGTCTTTGGCTCACACTCTGGATACTAGTCGGACGCGTGACTGCTTCTGCTGGGCTCGGCAAGCTACTAAATCTTTGAAATATGTCGAAACAGAACTACAGCCGGCTTTCCCCTCTTTTGCAAATACCTTTCGACCAACTTACATGCGCGCGCTGTTTTGTGGACTCTGTCGATTGCGATACAAATTATACTTTCACAGAATAATTACCCAGCTTGTAAAATCCTTCGTGCTGTGACGTCAGCTTGCGGCGTGCGTCTCTGTCTCGACTCAACTGTACTCTTGGGCTTCTGACGGAAAACTGAATGTGTTCCGCTCACTTCTTGTGAAATTCTCCTAAGTGGGAATCCTCGTCATGTGACGTCAGTCGGATGACGTCAGCTCGGTAGCGTGTGCTTTTGGCTCGACTGGACTGCTGTCTGGGGTTTCTATCGGATAACTGAATTCTCTCGTCGGCGTTTGAACATAGCCCAGCCTGCTTGATAATAATGTTTTCTCGAGAGTCGATAGCCGGCGCAGGTTATACTCGTTGCGTGCTATTCAGCTACGTCTCGCGGAATTAGCGTGACTTCCGGAAGGCGTTTGGTCTGTTTATTAGGATATATGTAATCCACGGATTTATCACGAACACGAATGGTATTTCGAGACCTATTACTACTCTCAAGCGGAGTTCAATTCCTTACAGGGAGCTTTTGGCTGATAAATATAGTGGGAAAATAGTAACTTCGTTACAATATTTTGGACAATACATTGGTATTATTGATATTGGTTTTCCAATCTTTTTTTTGAATATTTATTAGTCTCACACCCTTGAATGCTAACCAATCCAATAACATATGACTCAGACCTGATATTCTTTAAAAAGTACCAAAATAAAGTTTTTTTTTTTGTTGAAAACATGCTTTTGTTATAATAACCAATGTAACAGTACTTAGTGAAAATCATTTCATTTATGAAGGGTTATTTCAAAACGCAAAGTATTCGGACTCAAGGGAGTTTGAGCAATATGTTTTTTTAAGGACATCTGGTATGTGTGACCTCCTAGTGAAATTTCACTTAGGAGTCAGGAGGCTAAATGACTGTAATATTATAAACACTAAAAAAAAACTGCACTGAGCTCCCACCCCTTGTTGTCAGGTCACAATTTTGATTCCAAAAATACAAAAATTCTACATAATGAATCAAACCCTTCTACTTCTCATCGCAGAAATGTTATAAATTTAAGAACTAAACAATAAACTTCCGTACAGACACACATCTGAGTATAATATACGCTAATCTAATACGAAACTCATGACCTACTGGTAAGTTGATTAGACAATGTGATCATACTCAGTTTCCGAACAGACAGACACCTATGTTACCAATAATATGGACTTATGAGAATTTCAATCTTTGGTAGAAATCCATTATATAAGTGGAGTGCTGGTGATGACGAGGAAAATAATCTCAAAATCGTCTCCACAACATTTCTTTACTCTAAATTATCAAGAGAGAGGAAGACATGTTTCGGTACCAGACGGAACCATCTTTATCTAATGTTAAAACATTCTAAAAAGAGAATATATCGATAGAATAACAATGATACAAAAATATTGTTTTTATTTACTAACATGGAGAGGAAAAATTAAAAACTACAATTATGTGATACATTAAAAGGTTATAAAAGGTAGAGTGAATCAATTACTCCATCTAAGACCAATTTAGGGCCGTGGCAGAGCAAGTCAAAACTATCTGACGGTGAATAATCCATCAGGTTATGGCCACAACTTAGATTCGTAGGACAACTTTACCTCCATAGGAACGAGGCCGTATATAATATGTCGCAGTACATGGAACAGAGGACCGTTATAATCAATATTACTAGCAAATTTAAACATTTCATGACATTAGATGCGAAATAATAAATGAAGTTGTCAACTGTCGTGAGTAGCATGGAACATAAACTGAAAGACTGCAGAGTGAGGGTTAGGACACAAAACGTGGAATTGCAACTTCTATGATAATGCGAGTGTAAGATCAGAGCAATTCAAATAACCACTCGTTGAATTTTGTGGAGAAAATTGTGAAGGGAATTGAACAATTTTAAACGATCAAAATTGATCTGTTCATTCAGAGAGTTAACAGAGACATCTTTCAAAGTGTGATTTATTTCAGAGATTTCGAGTAAATTCAAAAGTGTGAAACTTTAAGGTCTTGGTTAGCATCAAAGTGGTTTTTAGAATTTAGGATATGGTTGGCGAATGAATTTTTTGTGTTGTAGGATTCAAGATCCGTGTTTATAAATTTCTCAATGATTTTGGTATGTTCCGAAACCCTCGTATGGATCCTTCGTCCACTTTGACCAATGTATTGAGAATTGCAATGAGGATGAGAACAAGAGATTTTGTATACCACTGATTTATGTAAGAGGGGTATTTTGTCTTTAGTGTTAACCAATTTACCACCTATATTGTCAGTGGTGTAGAAAGGGATAAAAATATTATCTTTGTAGCGGCAAAGAATATTTTGTATGTCATAGGATACTTCACCAAGGAAAGGAATAGATGAAGAGTTTGTTGTAGGATGTTGTAGAGGTAATAGACAATGATTCATGTAAGTGTTTTTTATAAATTATATGGATTATGTGGGCAGGGAACCCATTGTTGTTGGCAATTTGTTTTATTGTGTTCAGTTAGTCTGCGTTCAATGGAATATTAAATAATCTATGGAATAAAGAGTGAAAAGCGGCAAACTTGTGTTGATTGGGGTGTAATGATGAAAAGGAGATTATAGAATCTGTATGTGTGGGTTTGCGGTAGATGGAAAAATTAAATTTGTTGTTGTCCATATTAATTAAGAGATCCAAAAAAGGTAGTAAGTTATTGTTAGCGATTTCCATGGTGAATTTAATGGCTGGATGTAAGTAGTTTAGGAAGATTATGGAAGATTCTACCTCTTGCATAGATCTATCAAATAGAACAATACAATCGTCGACATATCTCTACCAGAAAGAAATTTTGTGGAAGTGGTTGAATACAAGTTGTTCTTGTCCAAGATTATGGAGAAAGTTTTCTACTAGAGGAGGGGTGAGATTGCTACCCATAGCTACGCTGGAAGTTTGGGAGTAACATGAGTTATCAAACTGAAAAAAATAAATGTTTTAGGACAGTACCTAATAGGTAGCAAATGTTAAGACAATGAAAGGTGGGGATTTGTGCTTCAAACAACAAATTGCTTACTAGAAGAATACAATCTTCTGGAGGGACACTAGGAAATAAATTCACAACATCGAAGGATAACAATACAGAATTAGGTGGAATATCAAAGTTCTCCAACCTATTAGTGAGATCATAAGAGTTTTTTGAAGACAGTAGGTTATTGAAATAAGTGAGATCTCTAATTACCTGGTTAAGCCAAGCCGCCAATTTCGATGCTGAGGAATTGCAGTATGCCACTACTGGTCTGATAGGGGTGCCCTCTTTGTGTATTTTTGGTAACCCATAGAGAAGGGGGGTCGATGGATTCATTTGTGTCAGTTTGTATTTAGTGGAAAGTTATAGTATCAATGCAAATATTCAAGGTAATTTTCATATTATTAACAAATTTTTGGGTAGGATCAACGCCTAGTTTAATGAAGCCATCGGAATCTAAAAAAATTTTGACTTTATCAATTTAATCGTGTTTGTTTTAGATAACTATGCAATTACCTTTGTTTGCTTGGGTGAATATGAGGATATGTTCTGAGATTTTATGTGAAATGATTTTATGAATTTTAAGGTGTTCATTGGTGTTGAAAAAAGATTGAGAAATATGGAAATTGTTGTTCGAGATTCTAAAGATTTCACTTCTCAACAAGTGCTTGTTGGGAAAATTGTTTTATTCTATGACCCGTTCGCATTCTATTGCTAATAACTTGTAATTAGAATTATCTTCGTTCATATTAACATCATATTTGAGTCCATTGTTCAAGAAGGAAATTTCTGTTGGCGAGAATTCACAAGAAGATTTGTTGAGAACTCTCTGATGAAAGGTGAATTCAGAAAATTGAAAAGAACTATTGTTATTGTGGTGGGTATGTCTCTCTTGGAGACGATGCAACACCCCTTACTTTTGAACCCCAGATTTTAAATTATATGATTCAAATTTCAAGGTGAAATCACTTTGCCGATAGGCTGCTCAGATGGATACGGTTAGGCCGTGAGTAAGGTTCAATTAATGACTTTTCCTAGTTAATCAAATTTGGCCACTAAAAAAATTATACATTAATTAACTTGACTAGTTCAAGAGTTGGGCGCCAGACTTGCTAAAGACAAAAGTCAAAGATAAATAAAATCAAATAAATGTTACCTAGCTTGTATGGGAAGGCAAATAAATATGCAATAAATCAACTTAACAAATTTATTCCAGTTGGAATTTTGAACAAGATAAAAATAAAAAAATTAACAAATACTAGAAGAGTATTGAACTTGAATGGAAAAATTACATAAAAAGAAACCAGTAATTTTGACTCTGATCAAAATTCGAACATTTACACCTATGATTCCTCCAGTTGTTGGTCACGAATATACCTTCGGAGATCTTGAACGAGATAGAGGAAGGCTAGTTTCTTGAAGCTGGTCCCAGTGGTTCTAGGAGGAACTTGGTTTCAGCGGTTACGATTAAGATGGTCGTGGGTGGTTCTATAGTTGGTTTTAGACCCCCTTATCGGCGTGAATTGAGTTGATCTTCACGGACCAGTGCTGATATTGATGTGCTGTAAGACCTCCCAGGCTACTAGTCCTTCCGTCTCCGTAGATGGGTTCCCTCCGTGGTATATATCATGCGAAGAAGATGATAGGAATCAAAATATGTACAAAAGGGGAGAACGAAGGATATCCTTTGAACCTCAAGTTTTATGTTTCAAATTTTAATCGAGAGTCAAAAGATAGATGCAAATGATAGCATACAATAAAAATCTCAATCTATATAAAAGACGAGAAGGTTACAGTGAAAGAACAAAGATAATAAATAGCAATTCAATCTGCTATTCTGGAGTTAAATTTATAAGTTAATTTTAATAATTTAAAAAAATATTAAAAATGAACAAAATTTGAAACCAAACAAAACAAACCTCACCCAAAACGTGGTGTTCAAATTCAGTTAAATTTTGAAACAGGTAAGTTTTGATAAGGTGATTCTATGTACCAGAAGGGTAAAAAAATTCAATGAGGAAAGGTATTTCAAAAGAAATATATAAATTTCCTTGAAATTTTACCAGAGAAAAAATATAGTATTTTAAAGCAAAATACTATAAAATTGCCAGAGAAAAAATCTATTATTTTAAAGCAAAATATTTAAAAGTTGCCAGTACAAAGATATATTATTTTAAAGCAAGTGCCAAAGGAAAATATAGCGTTATAACCAAAATACTCTAGTAGGCTACATAAAAAAATAGGGTTTCTGAACAACGATAGTAGTCAGAGTAAAAGTATACTCTTCAGCCAAGATAAGAAGAGAGAGACACACGTCTTTCAGTGAGCACGACTCTCTTAGATAAAGATAAAGTGAAATAATTCTTTTATAGAAGAATTTCCAGAGATAAACCGAAGAGGGAGAACACACGTCTTTCAGTGAGCACGACTCTCTTAGATAAAGATAAAGTGAAATAATTCTTTTTATAGAAGAATTTCCAAAGATAAACCGAAGAGGGAGACCACACGTCTTTCAGTGGGCACAACTCTCTTAGATAAAGATAATGTTAAATAATTCTTTTAATTGTAGAATTCTCAAAATTAGAATGAATCTCCCTGCTCTTGGCGATAAGGTAGTAACTGAAGTGAATTGACTCTGCAACGATCAAAAATCAAATAAGCTACACTGGGAATTAAATGGAGTAATAGATATAAGAAATTTATTAAACGGAAATCAACTTTACGCTTGAGGCATATATTGAATCGAGTGTTCTGAGACCGTTAGGCCAGAGGTACAACTCTCTCCATAAGCAATTCTTTCTCAAGAGAAAAGAAAATTACTCTCATAAACATATAGTTATGAAATAAAGAAAATTGCTTACCAGAGAGCCGTCCTATTAGTCACTGTCCCAGAACAATCAAATACGGCCTTCGCTTCAATCAGAATCCTTGGAACAATCCACTGGTAGTATGAGGGGAGTGAGCTCTAGACCATTCGAAATTACCAAATGGTACCTAAAAAATGCAATAGCGTAGAACTGATTTCCAATGAAAAAAAAAACCCAATTATGCAAATTTAGAAAAAGAAGAAAACTATACAACATTAATTGAAAGATAAAGAGAATAATATTACTCAACTAAACTCCAGCAGTGAAACTTATTTAATTTATAGATCTTACAAATCAAAGCCAACTCACTCAGTACATCTGCCTATCTCGACGTTCTATTCAAGAAAGAGAACGATTATCCTTTCGGTTCGACGAAATCACAGTTCACCTGTTTTTTCATTCTCGGTTTCTTTCCTATTTAAAAAAACTTGGAAAAAACCAAACGCTCGATAAACGCGATCGACACGAAAATGAAATGTCACGGTCACACTGTCAAAATACCATTTTCACGCGACGACAACAAAGGCGCTGTCCCATAGTTCACGATCGGCCGTGACTAATGACCCGTTCCACCGTAAGATAACCGGAATAGTTATGAGAAATTGGTTATGTGTAAGGACGTAACGAAAAATTATCCAAATTTTTACACCGGGTTGTGGTGGTGTTAAAATTTGAAACATAAAACTTGAGGTTCAAAGGATATCCTTCGTTCTCCCCTTTTTGTACATATTTTGATTCCTATCATCTTCTTCGCATGATATATACCACGGAGGGAACCCATCTACGGAGACGGAAGGACTAGTAGCCTGGGAGGTCTTACAGCACATCAATATCAGCACTGGTCCATGAAGATCAACTCAATTCACGCCGATAAGGGGGTCTAAAACCAACTATAGAACCACCCACGACCATCTTAATCGTAACCGCTGAAACCAAGTTCCTCCTAGAACCACTGGGACCAGCTTCAAGAAACTAGCCTTCCTCTATCTCGTTCAAGATCTCCGAAGGTATATTCGTGACCAACAACTGGAGGAATCATAGGTGTAAATGTTCGAATTTTGATCAGAGTCAAAATTACTGGTTTCTTTTTATGTAATTTTTCCATTCAAGTTCAATACTCTTCTAGTATTTGTTAATTTTTTTATTTTTATCTTGTTCAAAATTCCAACTGGAATAAATTTGTTAAGTTGACTTATTGCATATTTATTTGCCTTCCCATACAAGCTAGGTAACATTTATTTAATTTTATTTATCTTTGACTTTTGTCTTTAGCAAGTCTGGCGCCCAACTCTTGAACTAGTCAAGTTAATTAATGTATAATTTTTTTAGTGGCCAAATTTGATTAACTAGGAAAAGTCATTAATTGAACCTTACTCACGGCCTAACCGTATCCATCTGAGCAGCCTATCGGCAAAGTGATTTCACCTTGAAATTTGAATCATATAATTTAAAATCTGGGGTTCAAAAGTAAGGGGTGTTGCACAATTGACGCGCAAACGTGGGGCTCGAAAAACTTGACTGTTCTTTTTCTCTTTTTCGTATCTTTTCCTAGCTTGGTGGAAGACATAATAAACTGCGCTCAGGTCGTGAAGAATGTGCATTCATTATTGTCCCTAGAAAATGGTATAATTGTGCATCTGGTTATGTCCACAACTTAGATTGGTAGGACAACTGTACCTTTGTAGGAACGAGGCCGTACATGGAACAAAGGAACATTATAATCAATATAAAAGGTAGAATTATAACAAAACTATCAAATTCAGCACGATGTGTAAGCATTTCATGACATTAGATGAGAAATAATAAATGAAGTTGTCAACTGTCATGAGTAGCATGGAATATAAACTAAAAGATTGCAGAGTGAGAGTAAGGACACAACAACTTCCATGATAATGCAAGTGTAAGATCAGAGCAATTCGAATAGCCACACGTTGAAGTTCGTGGAGAGAATTGTGAAGGCTATAGATATTGATATAGATGTCGGTAAACTAGGTTGAACTCAATTACCTCTTGTTCATCGCCCCTTGCTCCTCGTCGAAGTGCACTTCCGTGAAACAATGATATTGTATATTGAAAAACGAAAGTGGAAAAATTAGTGTACTACGCTGACTGTAAATGATATAAAAGGACCCATGTAGAGTATATGTTATACCCATAGAATGAGTGTATCGTTTCCCTGTTCTAGTTCAGGTATGTGAACATCATTGTCGTGTCAACCATGATAAACTTCCTCACCCAAATATTTTATAGGTAGCTTATAAAAAATTATACCTTTTCTTCTCTCACTCGTTCATATGACCCCATAAGTTCACCGTTCATCTCTTGTCGCGTCCACATTTATTATTCTATCTTGATTTTATAATGATTTATAGGCCTTAAAGGAGTTCATACATAATAAACGAAACGTTTGCTGAAAATTAGAGAAAAGTTATAGACCTCATCCGACAACCCCTCCGCCACGTGTTATCAATTTATTCATTCAAATGGTTGCCACCCAACAGGTTGGAAGAACTCAATGACATGAGTGCGACAACACAAAAATCTAAATATTAATTATATTATTGAATCATGATAACAGTTGAGAGAACAAGATGATAGTTATTATCATAAAAACTTCAATAATTCATGCCCGAGGAAGAGTTTGAAAGCTGCTTCAATTGATTTTTGAAAGAATTTGAGCTCATGTGGAAAATATCAATATAAATTTTTTAGATGAATTACCAATCTCTTCTTAGCAAAAAATAATTCAATCAATACAATTTGAGATAACTCACATGGAAAGTAATGTCTATACCTATGAAATCGATAGTTGAGATTATTCACCATTTTTTCAACGAATTCCAACCGTTTAATATGTTTTATGGAAAGGGTTCCTCATGGTAGCAATATTAGAGAAATATTCCAGAATTGGTTTTACTAATGTGTTAGAATAGTGCTGTGATTTTGGCATACTCCAGAATTTCTTGAGATGAAACCCCAAACACGTATCGACTTTGTGACGGTTTGTTCGATATGACTTTCGAAAGTAAGTCTGTAACTTCATCGAATGCATTGAGTTGTTGATTATTTATGCTGAGATATGAAATAAAATAATCACTACTACGTGTGGAAATTATTCAATGACATCAATTTCTGTTAACATTAGAGTCTGTAAGTAATACATAAATTTGGGAAATTATCTAGATCTTCCTGCATATTATCAAAATCCAAGTTACCTCCTTCTACTTTGTGAATTTTCATATCGTCAGCGTATAGGAGAAATTTTTGGAATTTTAAGCACTTTCCAATGTCACTCAAAATATGCTTAAAAGAAGTGATCAAGGTAGGATCCTTATGGCATACCCGATATAACTCTACGTATACGCGACTTACAATTATTTTAGGCTGCAAAGGGTGTTCTTTTAGACCCCAAAAATTTATCAACATTACAACAAGTATAGGGTGGGAAGCTTTGAAAAGTCTGTATAAACGAAGCAAGTCGAAGGCTCTTTCTCCATATTCCCTAGTTATATCACAAGCGACGGATATTTTGGTGAGTATACTGTGACATTTTTGTGTCAATATTATTGTGGAAATTCACGACACCAAATTTCTTTGAACCGAACTCGACAGCGAAGCTGGAGGTGTATTTCTCAAAAAAAATTTGGTCCAGTGGTATTTTTTCAACAAAAACAACAACCGTGTATATTCGCGAATATACAAGCAACATGGTCGTATATTCGCTGATAGTTGGAATTTTATTGGTTAGATAAATGCATTTGACTAGCTGAATTAATTTCGAGGTATATAATCGAGAATATGTCTTGAATGTAGGGAACCAGGTTAGTGAGTTCTGATCGTTTTCTATGCAAGCCATACTGGTGTGGGGTAATACAGTTTTTCTTTCGGAAGAACACTTCAATTGTGATGATACTTTCGAAAACTTTTCCAAAAAGATTCAATGGGGAAATTGGCCTGTCGTTCATGATAACATTTTTATTTCACGATTGACATACCAGTATCACTTGTGCTTTCTTCCATTCTGAGGGAAAATTTATTGGTTCAGTTCAAGAAGTGATTGAGAAGTATCTGATACGAGGGCGTCACTGAAAAAATCAGAAAAATAGTTCATATGTGGATGTACAATCAGTAGCTACTCTATCGTTTGAGTGCACCTCGAGTTGAATTGATCGTTATTCCTTTCTGTTGGACATGAAAGACCAAAACACTTTCGTATTCGTTTTGATGCTTTTTTCAGATTCCTTCACATACCTTGCACAATCTTCCTTTATAGCAGCCTTGACAATTTTTCGATATGCTGAAAAGTTTTCATAATCTTCCCTAGGTCTGTACTCCTTTCATTTTCCATGTATTTACTCTTTCTCTCTTATGCTATTTTTGTGAGTCTCGAAAACTGTTCATCTGATACCAATAATACAGTTATTTTTATAGCGCCTCTCACCGATACTACTTTTTGAAATGAAAGAAATTGTGATTGCTCGATAGATGGCTCGGAGTGACACATCAACTAGCAAATTTCAAATAGCATGAGGGGACAAGTGGCACATCGTTGAAAATATAACTCAATTATCTTGCCAACCATCTAGTTTTTTTTTTAATTTCATCAATACGTTTTTTCACAATATGCATTCGAAATGTCAAGTATTACAAAAGTTAACATGCATATTGTGGAAGAAAGAATTGACTTGACTCCCTATGCTGTTAGAAATTTTTAAGTTGATGTTCCCCTCTGCGCCATATATCTGTTTCAGAGGGTAGTATCGGTGACATCATCCAAAATAGCTTTGGTCCCGTTGTTCTCTGTCGAACTGTTCGAAAGTTAACAGGAAGGGGGGGAGTCACAATTGTGATTCCGTAGAACAACCTGTTACATCCCACACTATTATTTAGGAATACTCATTATTTCCACCCCGGCTAAACGACGTTCAGGCCGTTGTTTCGTTATCAAAAGATTAACCCTCTGGTAACGCCACTGGTTTGGATCAACTCGTTATTCCGTATAATTAGCCTAAGACGCTAAGGACGCTTCTAGTATATAAAGCCTATACTCGATTAGTCCTTTGTTGAAAAGTTGCTCGAAAAACTACAATTTTGTTGGGTATTAGCAGCAATTTATAAAAGAATTTATTTGCACTGAAGTTAACGGACACGAGCGGCTGTATCCATTACCCTCTTTCTAACACCCAGGGAACATAGGTTGTTTATTTGGGAG